>JAQZBX010007677.1:0-49900 GCA_029593785.1 Cabassous unicinctus | reverse complement strand
TACAGACAAAAAAGCAAACAAATATAAATGAAATGGCAGGTAGTGATGAATACTATAGGGGGAAATAAATCAGGATAAGGGGATAGTGATGGGGGGTGCTTTAATAAAGTGGTCAAGGAGGGCCCCTCTGATAAAGGCACATTTGAGCAGAGGCTTGAATGAAATAAAGGCACAGGTGGTAGGACCATCTAAGTAAAGAACATTCCTGGCAGCCGGAAGAGCACGTGCAAAGGCCCTGTGATTGGAAAAAGCTGAGGACTTTGGCTTTTAGCCTAAGTGTGAGAAGGTGGATTGCTCATTAGAGCAGACAAAATAGTAGATCCTGATCATGCCTACCAAATTCAAACATGACAATGCAGGACTCCAGAGGACTGCTCCAGCTTGTCCAAGGTCACGCACTACTCGTCCCTTCCAATTCTATTGAGACAGAAAAAAATAATAGGTAGAGTAGTCCAAAGGATGCTAAAAGCCCTGTTTTCATTGTTAGGAGTAAAAAAAAACATGACTGAGCACAGCCTCCTTCTCAGGCCAAACAGTTGTATTTAATGTAGAGATCACAGAGGCAGGTAGCTCATACATGGTTAGTAGCAAATGGAGAAATCAAAGCAAAGTAAGTTAAAAAGAGACACAGCAAACATTTCTCCTCAATGAGCCTTTTCAAACTGCTTCAGGGCACCCTGGAGGGTCCTGGGGAATCCCAGGCACAAGCTTGCCAGTATTTCTAACGTAGGTGTGGCCGCACCGAGGGCATCCACGGTTCTCTGATGCCTCCCTGGGGGTCAAATTATCACTATTCAGAGACAGCTGCCACTCACAAAGCATGTGCCAGGCCTGGGCATTGTGCCAGGTGTTGTCTCATTTAATTAACCTGTGTAGTCACATTAATTCCCAAAAATTCCTGGGAAGTAGGGATTACATTCCCCACTTTACAGATAAGAATATTGAGTCCCAGCGGGTTTAAGAAACTTGGTTTAGGTTATGCGGTTTAAAGTAACTTGAAACTCAACCATTCCAGGAAATTTGTTGGAGATTGGTTAAGAGTAAAAAGAATGACGCTGAGCTTGGAGATTGGAAATGATGAGTCCAAGATGTGAAGCGAGGAAGGGAGACAGGAAGGAACATTTGCACCACATCTCATTAAGTCCTCATGATCACCCTGTAAGACCAGTGTTATTAGGCCTGCCTTCAGGAGGAGGAAGCTGATGCTCAGAGGGATCAATGGCCTTGCCCGAGGTCACCACCAGTCAGTAGACACAGAGCTCCAGAACCCCCAGATTCTAATGCCCCTTGTAGTGGTGCCTGGTGTGGTGGGTGCAGCCTGACCTAGGAATCACAATACCTGGGGTGTAGCCCCAACCTTTCCAGTGACTTGCTCTGCAACCTGGGTCCAGTGCTCCCCCTCTCTGGGCCTCAGTTTTCTCATCTAGAAAATGAACAGGTGGGCAGGGTGGTCTCCAAGGTCACATTGACCGTAAGCCTGAATCTGTAATCCTCAAAAGGCAAAGCACGAACCAAAACTGGTCGTTTCCTGCCCTAGGCAGCCCCCAAGAGAGGGGTGAAGTCACTGCCACCTCATCTGCTTCCCCAGCTCTCCCTGACTCTCCCACCACCCCAGCTCTCTGTCTCAGCTCACGGAGCCCCTCAAGCTGGACAGTCAAGAGCTGCCCTCATCCTTGTCTCCTCCCTCTCCCTCTCCCCACCCCCAGGTCTGCTCAGTCTTCTCTATCTCACTGGCTCCTCCTCCACCAGTCCCCATCATTTCCACCCCCAAGGCACGTGCTTCCCTCCAATCCCACCCCCCTCTCCTGGACCAGCGGAGTCTTATGCCTGGTCCCCTGGTCTCAGTTTCTCCCCTCCAAACTGCCCTCCAGAGGGATCTTTGTTGGACCAGATCTTTTGTGTGCTCCAAACCTTTCAATGGCTCCCAACACCAACAGGATCAATTCCTTAGCATGGCATTCAAAGTCTTTCAAGACCTGGTCCCGATCAGCCTTCATCAATTCATTTCCCTCCAGCGTCCTCTCCTCCTCTTTTTCAAGCCCACGCTAACCCCACCTAAGCATCAGTGACAAGCTCTGCTTTTCCACCTAACTGCTTGTATATGTCGTGTCCAGCTCTCCCCTCCTCTCCACTCCACACTCTGACCTGATTCCAAAGTCTTCCTCCCAAACATCCCAGGAAGGTCATAACCCTCCCCTCCTCTCCATTCCAATGGACCTTTGCACAGCACTCCCTGCATGGCTGATTGTCAGTGAATCTGTGTCCTCTTATGGACTATGAGGTTCTCAGAGGTGGGGATGTAGTTTACTTGATTCTGTATCTCCACTGAGTGTATGCACTGAGCCTGGCATACAGAACAGATGCCGTGGCATGTTTGATGGATGAATGGAAGTTTGGCATCTCATTCTCTCATGGGCCAGGGATGAATGTCAAGTTACCCAAGAAAGCTCTGTCCATCACCCACACAAACAATGCCTCCCATGCCCCCTTCGCCCACATCCAGGCATCCTGCCAGTTTGGTGCCTGGAATATTCTCTCTTATTGCCTTCCCTGCCCCCAACCCACAGCTCTGTGAGGACATTGAGCCTCTCTCACCTTTCCTTTGCCCAACTTGAACTCTATCTAAGGCCTGCTGTCCAGGGACAGATCAGAAAACAGGAAGAAAGGTGTGAGGTTGGAGGTGTGAGAAGTTGCCATAGCTACTTCCTGGACACACACACACATACACACACACACACATCCTTACTTTTAAAAAGAAGTAAAACCAATAATATCTAAATAAATGATGACCTGTCCAAAAATGGAAACCCATGCAGCACTTACTGTGACAAGGTACATCGACAACTATTGATACGGAAAGAAGACAGTGGTCTAGTGTGAAGTGGGAATAGGTGGGCAGTCCAGTGTATATAACCTGATCCCATTCAGGTAAACATGGAAAAAGTCTGAATGGCTACACACCAAAATGCCATGGGGTCTTTCTCTGGATGGTGGGGTTATGGATTATTTTTATCTTTGTCCTTAAGCTTTTATATGTCTTTTCTTCTACAAACAGCATAAACATTTATGTTCAGGAAAATGCTAATGCTGAAAGAACAAGAAGAGGAGGATGAGAAAGAGGGAAGGAGGAAGAAAAGCTAAACCAGGAAAAGATGAAGACATAACTGCCCAGGAAGAACCTCTGATCCCCTCCCAACCAGAGACATACCCGCAGCCCAGAAAAGACACCCTGATCTGACTCCACCAATCACCCCAGACCCTGTCTGCTTGCTTCCAGCCTACTCCTCCAGCAACCCAGGTCCTTTCTGGCATGTAACACTCAGCTCCAGCTCCAATTATGACCCTATCCTGCCTTTGACTGAGGGGTGAGAGTGCTCATCAAGGCTGTTGGCTCAGGCTGTCCCCTTTGCTCCCCTTCTCTGGACAAAACACCAGGGCAGGAAGCCCTGGCCTGGAGGGCAGCTGGGAAACCCATCCCCTTGCCCTAGGCCTCCATGAAGGGAGGCTCATGCAGAGACCCTGCACCAATGGCCAGCTTGGCACCATCTGAAAGCATATTCCTTTAAGGAACATGAAGGAAACTCACAACAAAGAGTTTTATTGGGCTTCCATACACAGGCAGGGGCAATTTAACATCACAAGTACAGGTCCTGGCCCCATTTCTTAGTAGCAGTGCCACCTTTGCCTAGTTATTTAACTTTCTGTATCTCTCATTCCTTCTCTAAAGTGGGGGTGCTGATAATAATAATAGATAATCACAAGCTGTTAAGAGGACTGATCAAGGTTTCATGTGTGAAGCACTCAACATCGTGCCTGGCACATGGTAGGCACCCAATAGATAATAGTTCATACTATTGTAGGCAGAGTTTTTCTGATCCTGCCATGAGATGACGTTGTAGCCATAGTCAAGGCCACTGGCAGTCCCACTGACAAGAGGAACCTGGGTGCATCCTCACCAGATACAATTAGGAGTCTGGCAATGCCTGAGGGATTCCGATGGAGGGAAAATGGATTGGGTCTATGCACGGGGGAAAGTACTATATTCATCAGGGGAGGATTTTTGCACAAGAGAAATATGAAGGGCTCCTTTCAGCTCATCCTCTTTCCTCCTTGAGAACATCTAACCTTATTAAATATAATGAAGAGTATGGTCCCCATCTCCATCGTGGCTGGTTGAGAAGTAGAAGTTACCAGGGTAAAGGAAAAGAAGGAAGGAAGAAGCTGTGGTGGTTTGGAACTGTATGTACCCCCAGTAAACCATGTTCTTAAAGCTAATCCATTCCTGTTGGTATAAACCTATTCTAAGCAGGTTTTCATGAGGTTACTTCAGTTAAGGCTTGGCCCAAGGTGGATCTTAATCCTCTTACTGGAGTCCTTTATAAGAGAGTGAAATTCAGACAAAGAGAGAAAGTCACAGAAGCAAGCAGCTGAAAGCAACAAAACCTGGAAGAAAAGGGAGAGACCAGCAGGGCTGCCATGTGCCTTGCCTTGTGGCAGAGAATCCAAGGATTGCTGGCAGCCAGTCTTCAGGCAGAAAGCATTCCTTCGATAATGCCTTGATTTGGCCATTCTCATGGCCTCAAAACTGTAAGCTTGTAAGATAATAAATTCCCATTGTTAAAGTCAACCCATTTTATGGTATCTGCTTTCAGCAGCCTAGCAAACTAAAGCAGAAGCTATCTGTCTGTTGGGGCTGATGACTCAGGTCATCTTTGAGGAATGCCAAGGAGAGAACCCTGTGCACATGTTAAGAAGCAAGAGTGCTCCAGCCAGGAAACTGTTGCATAGAATCCATGAGAGTCCTGAGCATCTGGGATGGCTTCCTGGACCTTGCCCATGTTTTGGTACCAAGACCTTTCCTCTTGCTTCCTGAATTCCACATGTTTCAGCTTATGGCTCTTGATTCATAACCATTGTTCTCTGTTCATGTTTTCCAGTCCCATCCATGGCTCAGTACCCATTTCTTCACTCAGTGCCAGCTATGTGCTGGGAGAGACACAGAGATGAAGCCAATGCAGACCCTCAGGGAGCATGTCCTCTAGTTAGTGAGATGTGGCATGTCCACAAATAAATCCATGTCATATTAATCTGTTCATGTCACTCTTCTGCTGAAAATTCTTCAGGGGCTCCCTATTGCATATGTCCAAATGCCTGGGCATGGCATTTGAACCTCTCACAAGCAGCCGTAACTGACTTGTTCTGTCTCAACTCCCCCATTCCTCCGTCTCTCCCATCACTCTGCCTTCCCTATTCCAGCCTTGCTGAGCACCTTGTTCATGCCTCTGAACTTTTTCTCATGCCATACTCTTCTCCATCTGACAACTCCTATACCTCTTTCAATACCCTGTTCAAATGCCCACTCCTCCTCATGCTTTTTCAAGCACCCTGTGATGATTAGGCTCATGTGTCATCTTGGCCAGGTGATGGTGTCCAATTGTTTGCTCAAGCAAGCACTGGCCTGACTGTTACTGTGAGGACATTTTGTGGACTTAAGTCATCAGTACGTTGACTGCATCTATGGCTAATTACAATCTATAATCAGCTGAGGAGACTGCCTACCACAATGAGAGACATCCTAGCCAATCAGTTGTAGACCTTAAAAGAAGTCATGATTTCAGCAGTTAGAAGAGAGAATTTCCATCTCTACTTCTGCCAGCCAGCTTCTCCTGGCAAATTCATCAAATACCTTCATCAGAGTTCCCAGCTTGCAACCTGCCCTGTGGAATTTGGATTTGTGTATCCCCACAGTCGCATGAGACAATTTTATAAGATCTCATAATATGTACAGATATCTCCTGTCAGTTCTGTTTCCCTAGAGAGCCCTGACTAATACACAACCCCTGGAAAATTTGGTCTCTTTCACTTCTGTGTTCCCATAACATTGGGTGCAAATATTTATTTCAGCACTTATCATGCCATGCTCTTTGGTATGTTTTGTATGTTCATCTTTCCCACTAAGCTGTGGGCTCTTTGAGGACAAGATCCAGGTCTTATTAATATCTTAATAATATAACAATATCTGGCACACAGCAAGGGCTCAATAAATATTTGTGTAACAAGACACAAATGGAAAATAAATAGAAAACTACTCAACCTCCTTAGTAGTAAGAGAAATGCAAATTATAACAAAATGAGATGCCATTTCACCCATTGTTAGCAAGAATTTTAAAAGATTAATAATATTCCATTCGGATGAAAATGTGAGCCCATGGGCCGGTAGGAACAGGAATTGGTACAAATTTTGGAAAGAACCATAGCGCCATCTATTAACAGAATATGTATGCCTGTTGAGTCTTCGATTCCACTGTTATGAATTTATTCTATGAAAGCAGCAGCATAGAAGGTGTATTCGTTATCTATTGCCACATGACAATTATCCCAAAACTTAGCACGTGGAACAACACACATTTATTATCTCGTAGCTTCTGTGGGCCGAGAGTCCAGGCACAGCTTAGCTGAGTCCTCTGGCTCAGGGTCTCTCACCAGGCTGCAGTCAAGGTTCCCAGTGGTGCTGCAATCTCATCTGAAGGCTCCTCTGGGGAAGGATCCACTTCCACTCATTTCCCTGGTTGTTGGCAAGATTCCTTTCCTCAGGGGCTTTTGGACTGAGGTCTCAATTCCTCACTGGTCGTTGGCTAGAAGGTTCCCTCCAGTCCTTGCCAGGTGGCCCTTTCTATCAGAGAAAGCACATGAGAAGGCCAGGAAGAGAACATCAATAAGACATAAGTCACAGTCTTTTGTAACCTAATCAGTAGAAGTAAAGCCCTAGGTCCTGCACACCCTTGAGGAGAGGGGACCACACAAAGGTGTGAATACCAGGACACAAGAGTCATTGGGAGACATGTCAGAAGCTGCTTACCACTGTGTGTGTGTGTGTGTGTGTGTGTGTGTGTGAGTGCGCACGTGTGTGTAAGCCTGAAACATAAAGATACGCAAGGAACACTTAACAGGAGTTACTGGATGTTTGAGATTGAATCATGTCCCCCACAAAAGGCATGTTCTGGTCCCAACTCCTGATCCTGTGGGTGTAAACCCTTTTGTAAATAGGACCTTTGAATATGTTATGAGTTAAGGGGTGCCCAGACTGAAAGGGTAGGCCTTAACCCAATACAGCTCAAGTCCTTACAAGCAAAGGAAATTGAACACAGGAGAAGCCATGGGGACCTTGAAGCTGGAAGTGAGACGCTGGAAATCAGTGGAACCTGGGAAAGAAAGGAGAAGGTGCTGCTACGTGTATTGCCATGTCATAGAAAAGCCAACGACAAGGGATTAACAGCAGCCAGCCCCAGACGCCGCGGTCTTTGAAAATAAAGCATCAACTTGCTGACACCTCAATTTCAGACTTCTCCTAGCCTCAAAACCATGAGCCTATAAATTCCTGTTGTTAAGCCAACCCATTGTATGGTATTTGGAGAAGGAAGATTAGAGAGGTAGAAGTGGGAAGGGCAAATTCTTGATTGTTTTTATATAAATCCTTATTTTTGTTTGATTTTTAAAATAAGTAGATATTTCTTCTATACTTTAAACAATTAAATAATAAATAAATAATACAAGGTAATCACTGCCATAAGAGAGAAGCAGAAAAAGTGTCCTAGGAACGTAAAGAAGGAAGAAGTCATCCCAGCTTGGGAAAAGAGGGAGAATCAAGGAAGGCTTCATGGAGAAGACAGTGTCTGAAGTGACACTTGAAACAGGAGCTGGGTTGGAGCATGTGGAAGCAGCAGGAATGACATGGGAAGAGAAGGCAAGTTAACTGTTCCAGGATCAAAGAGTGGTCGAGGGGACACAGGGAGGCAGAGCACAGGTGCTCGGCCGAGGCACCCAGACCAGCCTGGCCTGTGTCTACCCGGCTTCTTCCATTCCCAAGTCAGAGGGACTGCTGAAGGGTCTATAGAGGCTTTGGCTGCAACTGAACCCCCAGGGTCTCTAGCAGAAGGTTCTAGAGCTTGCATCTGCTCACACTTCTTCCAAACTCGATTCACAAATGCCAGTCCCATTCTAAGGAGCCCACAGGCAAGGGTAATTGGGAGCCTGAGCCCTGCTCAATCAAATCACCCAGAGGACCACAGCAGAGGGACGAGGGGCGCTAGCATCTCCTTTCTCCCTCCATGGCTCCACCTCAGGGAGTCATCCACTCACCACAGGGACAGAGTCCATGCTCTGGCCGTTCTGTGGAGCAAACCCCTTTATAGCTCCCTGGCCACTAGCTTCATCAAGCTCATCCCGACCCATCTCCAGGGAGAACTGGTTCCATCAGAACCACAGGAACGGGGCTGGTTCTAGCCCAGCATTCTCTTTGGCAAAAGGCAACTTAGAGCCATGAGACTGGACCAGGAAAGAGGTTTGTGTTTATATGTGAATGTAAACCACAAGAGAATTAGTCCCTCATAATCAGACCCCCACTGGCGCCCTGCTGTGGGCCAGGCCTCTGCTGGGCCCAGGTGAAGGGGAGAGGCTTAGACCCAGCTCCCTGCCTCGGAGCCAGATAGGAGTAGAGGGGTCTGTATCCGACGGTTCCAGAACAGAACGGCGTGGAACTCAGGGGCACGGGGATTGAGGACAGTTTCACAAGGAGAAGAGCAAGGAGTCTGGTGGAAAGAAAGGGAGGGCAGGCCCTTTGAGCGCAAGGAACACACAGGTGAGGCGCGGTGGCTGAACCAGCAGCTAAGCGTGGCTGGACCTTGAAGGAGGAGCCGCCATGGGGTTGGCAGGAGCAAGAGAGAAAAGGTAGGCCAGGGCCCACCCAGGCAAAGCCTGACGAGCTTCCTCGACTGTCCTGTAGTGGCTTGGGGCTCGTTAAAGATGATTTTCAGAGGTGTGGGTTCTGGAGGGAGACGGGGAGGTGGGTGAGGGAGGGAGGACAAGACAGAGATGACAGTTTCACTTTACAGACTTTGATTTCTCTTACAGCAAATCTATATGACTATTATAATATATTTTTAATATTTTAACATTTTCTTGGCTAGGCTCCCATGTGAAGCCATGACTGACAGTCACTGCCATCTCTTGAGGGCTTTACGGGGATTATGTTGTTTAATCCTCGTTCTAACCCTCCGAGAAGAGTGCTATTATCCCCATTTCTCAGATGCGAAACTGGAGGCCAAGAAGATCCAAAGACACCGAAGGTCACACATGAAAATAAACAAATGATCCAGGACCTGAGCCCAGGTCTGCCTGGCCCCAGCAGGACTCCTAACCGCTATGCTCTACAGCCGCCTCGTTAGCGCATATGACAAGGAAGGCCAGGTCATCACTTTCACAGATGCCGGAAGGCCAGGAGACACAACAAATGCTCAGCACAAGAGAGTCAGATTCAAACCATCTGCATAGGCTGATGCACCAGCTCAGGGCCAGGGAGCCCGCATGGATGCATCAGGCACAGATGGGAGGCCCTGGTCTTGGGAGTGGAAGCCCTGTCCAAGGACAGGCAGGAGATGTGTAGCTAAGCCTGGGACTGCACACCCTGCTGCTCCCAGAGGATGGGCCCGTCCACCCAGGCCCTGGGCCAGGAGAGGCAGGCTAAGGAGTCCCCAACCCCACTGGGAGGGGGTGGGGGCAGTGGTTGATGGGATGAGCCCATGGCCTCTGCAACTGCTGGCCTCCCTGTCTCTTCTGTCCTCAACCCAGTCCCTGCCTGTCTCTCCTCTGGTCGCCCTGCTCAAGTTGAAGTCCATCCCTGAAAATAGAAAAGTTGGAGATAAGGTTATTGAGACGGGGTAGAGGCAAGGTTAGGACATTCTGGTCTCCTTCCTTTTTCCTGCCAGCCCCGTTTCCCTCACAGGGATCTCCCTAACTCATGACCTGGAGGCCCCCTATCCAATGCTGGGAACCTAGAGTCTTGACAAGTATCTCCCACCCCCAACCCCTTGAAGTCCCTCTTAGACACTGAAGCCAACCAGGCGGGGCTGGAGTTTGCTACCCCTTCACCCCAAACCCATGAGTTCAGAGGATGGAGAGGATGGTGGGCACAGTAATGGCCCCCCAAAGATGTCCACGTCCTAACTCCTGGAACCTGGAACCGTGTCACCTTATATGGTATAAGGGACTATGCAAGTGTGATTAAGTTAAAGATCTTGAGACAAGGAGATTATCCTGGATTATCCTGGTGGGCCCAATATAATCACAATGGTCCTTCGAAAGAGAAGCAGGAGGGACAGATTCAGAGAAGGCAAATGATCACAGAGTGACGTGGGACCACGAGCCGAGGAATGTGGGCAGCCTCTAGAAGCTAGAAAAGGCAAGGAAACAAATTATTCCCTAGAACCTCCAGAAGGAATGCAGCCCTGCCTACTCATTATGGACTCTGACGACCAGAACTATAAGACCATAAATCTGCACTGTTTGAAGCCACTATGTTTGTGGACATTTGTTACAGCAACAATAGGAAACTAACACAGATGATTAGATGGCTCCACCCTTACCTGTCCAGCCAGAGCTCCTCTGGTGTTACCTTGTTTCAGTCCCAGCTTGGCTCCTACTCCTTCCATCTCCCCTGCATGCTATGCAGCTAGGGTCCTGCCATTTAAGAAACATATGAGAAAGACTCAGAGGTCTTAGTGAATCACAAGCTCAGTGTTGTGTGTCCACAGTGTGACCTAGCCATACAGAAAGAAATATATATATATATATATATAATCTTAGGTTTTATCAACAGAAGTATAGAATCTAGAATGAGGGAAATTATATCCTCACTCTTTTCTACCCTGGTCAAATCCTACCTAGAGAGCTGTGTTAAGATCTAGGATCGACACTTTAGGAGAGACATTAAACAACAATACTGTGCCCAGAAGAAAATAAGCAGGGTGGTCAGATCACTGGGTGAGGACAGGGCAGTGTATCTAGAGAAGATTGATCCAAAATACACAGCTGGGGAGCAGGTGTAGTTAGGTGGTTGAGTGCCTGCTTCCCATGTATGAGGTCCTGGGTTCAATCTCTGGTACCTCCTTTAAAAAAAAAAATACAAGGCTGTCCTCAGATAACTAAAGATTAGACTTGTTCTGTGCAGTTCGAAAGAGCCAAATGAGGAAGTTGCTCTGGCAACTTGGAGTCGGATACTCCTGGGTTCTATTCAGCTCTGCCAGTGATGAGTCATGTGATCTTGGGCACATTGTGTAACTTCTGAGGCTCAGGATCTTCACAGATAGAAACGAAGAGGCAGGAGTAGATGGCCAAAAAGATACTTTCCACAACATTTTATAATTCCAAATTAAAATTCGAATGCCAATTCAATATGAAAAAGAACTCTCTCATGACTGTAACTCCTCGGCATTTAAATGTGCCATCCATCCTGTGAGAAGGTGAGTGCCCTATCTCCTGAGGTATTCAAAGGGAGGGATGACCAAAGGAAAGTGATTTTCAGTCATTTTTCCATCACAAACCACCTGAGGCATCCATCCCACACCCAGGAACAGGGGAATTGTCAGAATCTCTGGGGAGGGTAACATTGAGAAAATTCTAGATGTCATGCGGTAGGTCCCCTCCACCCCAAGTACCGTGACAGCTACTAGGTTAGAGAGGTGAACCTCAGGGTGTCTCCAATCCCTCTAATTCCAATGGTTTTTTCAATGCTTTGTACCTGCCATTAAAAGTTATTTATATTTAAAGCATATACACGGCTGAGAGGTCTGCCATGCTGCCCCTCTCGGGCAGGCAGCCCCAAACACCACATCCCGGTGCCATCCCACCCCAGGCGGACTGGCCACCGAGAGGGAGCTAGAGAGAGGCAGACAGCCTTGGAGAAGCTGGCAGGCCCCTCCCCAACCCTCACAATGACCACTGGCCGGACCCCTCAGCCCAGCCTCACCCCTCTGTTCTGGCACTCTACCCCTGCCCCCTCCATCCGCATGCTCCTGGCCCTCACCTGGGCCCAGCAGTTAAGAGGAAGCCTCCCACTACATGGGGACTGACTTGACCCCTGGCTCACTCTGTGACTTCAGGGCATTGCCCTGGATCAGTGGTTTTAAGCTTTCTTAAGCTAAAGACCCTTCTCTTCCACTGAAATCTTACATAGAATCCAGTAAGATTGAAACTTCTCTCTTTGAAACCAGGTGCAGGCCAGACTCCTTGCTGGTCTCCCAACCACCACCACTGCCCCTAGAGACCCCCGAGGGAACTGTGAGAGGTCAACTGAGAACAGTGTGAAACTCACTGGGCTAGTCACTTTGAAAGGCATCCAGCTCAGAAATGCTATGATCCTTTAATTCCTAGCAAAAAATCATAGAACAAACTAACACAGATTAAGCACTGTGCACCAGGCACTACACTAAACACTTTAAATCCTCTCATTTCCCACCAATCTCTGAAGCAGGTTCTATCACATGGCAGGGACTGCCAACTACCCACTGCCCACCAAACTCTAGTGCCCCTCCCTCTAATTAGAATTAAATCCAGACACATGGCTAGACTACATTTCCCAGCTTCCCTTGCAGTGAGATGAGGCCATGTGACCAAGTTCTGCCCAATAGTGTGTGTGCAAGAGCCGTAAGGGGCATTTCCAGACCAGAAGGTTAAGGGAGTGGGTGGACTCACTCACAGTGGTCCTTATCCCCTGCCCGCTGGCTGGGACGGGGACCTCCAGGGCAACTGTGGAAGCCTGATGTTGAAATGATGGTTTAGGTCCTGAATTTACCCCAGTGTGAAGTGGCGCCCCCTGCTGACTCGAAACCGCCCCCTCCTAGATCTGAGGGGAATATTTTTTATCCTGTTTGTGTCACGGCAGTGTGTCTCTGTGGCAGTAGTGTAGCCTTATCATAGCCCCATTTCCCAGAGGATGAAAGTCAAAGGGATTAAGAAAACTTTCTAAGATCACCCAGCTAGCAGCACAGGCAGTGTTTGGAGCCATGCAGTCTGATTGTAAAGTCCCTGCTCTCAACTCCGACGCTCGCCTTTTTAATAATACCTTGCCCTGTGCCAGACATTGTGTTCTGCATTCAACCTTCCCAACAACCTATGACATAGGAACTGTTCTTATCCCATTTTTCAGATGAGGAAACTGAGGGACAGAGAGGCCAAGTAACTTGCCCGAGCCAGGACAAAACGCCCGTTAGTTTGACCTCCCACCACCCACTCTCCATCTCCCAGCCACCTCTGACCTTGAAGTTTGCCCTCCCCAAGGCAGGATGATGGATTCCCCAGCCCAGAAGAGCCCACAGGTTGCCGTGTGCCAGGCACTTTACCGTGTGAGCCATGTTAATGAAGGCGCAAAACAGCCCTGTGAGAGGAGGATCCAAGGTGACCCAGAAAGCCAGACCTTGGACTCCCTGAACAGTGCTCTTTCCTCTGAAGAGGAGTAGATCAGAAGAGATCAATCCCGGTATCCTAGAATCCCTCAGTCCCCGTGTTCCCCCCTAACACACACACACACACACACACACACACACACACACACACATACACACACCCTTCCCCTTTGTCATTTGACCCTCAAACAGCAGGGTTTGGATTTCCAGGGGCAACAGCCCCTTCAGCACTTAAACAAGTGAGCATTTCTCGCCAAGAACTCAGGGTCATTTGGGGACATTTTTTTTTTCCTGAAGATTGTCAAGATCTCCTTCAAAATGCGTAACCACACCTGCACATTAGCACAAGGCACCACTTTCCCTGCTCTCTGTAACCCCTGGAGGAGAACTGAAGGAATGCATCAAATTCTTAATTTAAGAAAAAATCCCCGGCGCCTGCATGTGGTGAAAGGGCCATTTTGTATGTTGGAGGTGTTATGAAGAAAGTGCTGCCTGAAAAATACTGATCTGACTGCAGTTCCTGGGATGCTAGGCCTCCCCAGAAAAGAAATAAGACCTGACCCAGCTCTGGCATTTAAAGGACATAAACACAGCTCAGGGATGGCATGATATCTAACTGTCAGGGCTGTGGACTATCCGTTACCTGATGACAGGGTGAGATGATTCTAAAACCTACAGTGTTTTATTAAACAAGCCGAATCCACTCCACTGTAAGCAGCGAGCCCTGGGGCCCCCACTAGCAGCCTTCAAAGCTATCCATAGCTCCAAGAATAAGGGGTCTTCGTGTCTACAGTCCCCTTCCTCTGAAGGGGCCCACCCAGGCTCTGGAATCAGGCAAGCCCCACCCCTTCCTGGCTATGTGATCTTGGGCATATTACCTAACACCTCTGAGCCTGCCTCTCCACCCCTGAAAAAGTGACAAATAATTACCGGAGTCGATGAGCTAGTGCAGGTAAAGTGCGTAGCATATGTATGCATGCAATAGACACTAGTTATTTTATGATGATGATTATTCAAGAGCTAGCCAGGTTCTTACAGATTATCTTATCCAAGCCCTTATTATGTAGATGGGGAAAATGAAGCCCAGAAATGGGAAGGGATTGCCCAATATCACATAACAAGTTGGATGAAGATCTGGGACTAGAACCATGTCCCTATTTCTCAGACCAAGACTTTCTCCACTGCACGCACTGAGCATGTTCTGTTCTCAGAAATGTGAAGAATATTCCAACAGCCACGTGATATACAGAGGAAACCTGGCCTGGGACAAGGTAAGACTGGGATGTTCTATTCCACCAGCCAACCTGGAGATCCCGCTTAGTTGCCCTAAGGGCTGCGATCAGCCTCGCTACCTTCTCAGAAGCACGGGAGTGCCAACACCCAGGTCCTGCAGGCGGAAAGTGGACCAGATCCAAGCATGTGCCCTGTGGTGGGTTTGGTGGGCCTAGGAGGGCATGATTGGCCTTTGCTTCTTTGTTAAACTTATCCATCATCACAGGCCCCCTCATGGCCCCTCCAGAGGGGAGCAGCCACGGTCTGTGTCACATGACCCCACCATGGCCCTGGCCACAGCTGATTGGTCCAGGAGGGAGCATCTGTCCCAAAGGCAGCCCATTCATTGGTGGCCAGCTATCCCATTAGCTGGCCAGTCATACATGAAGAAACTTGAACTAAGGGGGAATTAGCAGCAGACACCAAGCCAAAAAGCTAGGTGGATGAGGGTGGGAGTTGCGGTGTGATGGGGAGAGAGGGCAGCCGTTGGAGAGTCACTTGATCTCAGAAAGCAGAAAGAAGACTAGGAGTACTAGTGTCCTTCAGGAGAGGATTCACAGGGCGCGTGGGTGTTGGTTCTGGTGAAGGTGGAGAGAGAGAATCCCAAAGGGACCTCTGCAGATTGTTGAGACAGGGATGCAATTCACATTAACAGAAGGCAATATTAGTGTTACCCTCCTCAGATGGTGGGAAGACTCCAGGAGGAGCAAAAAGGAAAGCCACAGTGGAAGCCACAGAGCAACGAACGCTAAAGGTGTTCAGTAAAAGAGGGCGACAATCCCTGGGAAAGGAAATTCCCACCAGGCATCCAGATATTATAAGAGGAGTGGGTCCCTGAGGCTGCAAGTTGACAGAAATAATGTATAATTCTCTCAAACCCCAGACCAGCGCTTTCCCACGAGCTCACGGCCCCTTCCTCCTTACCTGCGAAGGCTGCTTTAGAGCATGCAAACAGGTATTTGTTCCTGTGGAAAGTAGCAGGGCCTTGGAGTAAAATTTCTGGAAATGCATTAAAAGGCAGGAGAAAGCCTGCAGCACCCTTATCATGTTAGAATGAAGACCGGCAGAATGGCCTAGGCTGGAGTGAGAGAGCACAGGAGCTTTTGTAAAAAGCCGCAAGTGAAAAGCTTCTGTGGGTGGTCTGACTATACAGAAGTCCAGAGGAACTCCCTGAATTCTTGTTGTTAATGAAGTTAATTGGGAAGGAGGGTGGGAAGGAGGTGGCATAAAGGCTTGGAGAAAAGATGCCTGGCTGCATAGTCAGCAGACGAGGCCTGTCTCAGGCCTTGGCGTACATGTCCATGTAGCTATGTCCAGCAGAGAGGTCATAGCCACAGCACGTGAGGCTTCTGGGATTGGAAATAGCCCATCCCCAAGAACAAAGCCACAGGATCCAATGCACAGTAGGATCAGACACACGGGGTCCAGGCCCCAGGCCCTAAAATTCCACAGTCAATATGGGCAAGGTGGGGAGATGTCCTGCAGGCCACTCACGAAGAATCCACTCAGCTGGGCAGCCTGGTTACTCTGAGCCCAAGAATGGTGGGGCCCCAAGAAAATTGGGAAATCAGTCTAGAAGGGAGGCTGTGCTCTGTAAGGCCAGAGAAGGGATACATTATTCAACCATAATGACTGCTGATACTAACACCCACTCCTCCTTCCTCTGTTAAGGGGCCTGGGGCTGATGGGAGCAAAGAAGAGATGGACACAGCAGCTGAGGGTTGGCAAGACCCACTGAGGATGTGGAGGGATAGGACAGGCTCCTGCCAGTTCATGAGTGCAGCGAGCAGGCGGGACTTTGGTATTTCCCCGTTTCCCAAACAATAGTGCCATGCTTTATAGAAGGTCACGCTGGGGAGAAAAGATGACAACCCCCAGCTCCCTTCCTTCCTCATGCACCCCATCTGGGAATTACCTTAGCTTGAATGCAACCAGCTTCAAAGTTCTCCCAAACCTGAAGCATAAATGCAAGCTTGAGGAGGCAGCAAAGGCTAGAACCACATATTTCCTTTACATGGGTGGGAGTTGGAGTGCGCCGGCGGGAAGCACCCATTTGGGGAGGGCATGGGAGACTGCATTGTTAGAGATTAATGGCCAGTGGGAGCAGATTAAGGAGCCGTGGATCCCTAGGATTATCCTTGGATCTCATTGTCCATTCCCCACTCCAGCTGTGTAGTGGGAAAGAGATCTGGAGAGACCCAACTGGCAAGGGCTGCCACACCCTCAGTCCACTGCCCAGGGCCCATGAGAGAGTGACAACCACTACCAACGTGGCTAATGGCAAGATGCCCAAGTCCACTGCCTGCAGGCACCAGTGCAGTCATTCTTGACTCCATGAGCTCGTCCTCCATTGTGTGGTCAGGATCCCGTTCTTGACCTCCACCTTCTCCCTCAATTCATCCTCCTTCTTAACTTTTCGGGCCTTGAGTTCACATGTAACTTGTCTCTGAACTTTCTGACAATTGCCCTCCCAAGTTTGGACAAGTCATTCAACCTTTTAGAACCTCAATTTCCCTACCTATAAAATATGGGACTAACCCCAGCTCCATGCAATTGGTGCCTGATGCAATACCTGGCACCAGAGTTGGTACTGATTACATGCAATTTCCCTTCCCTACCCGCCCCTACTCAAATAAGTGGAGATGCCCAACATGGATCTAGGCTAGGCGCACATCAGAGGAGCACAGTAAATATCTGTTTAATTGTGCATGTTATAGGGAGGCATATTTTGGCCGAACTAAAGGAGAGCTTGCATCATAACCGTCCAATCCCAGTAGGGCCTCCTCTTGGGATAGAGAGCTTCCCATCACAAGAAGTGTGCAAGCCCATTGTAGTGGGTGAGTTCTAAGGTCACCTACAGTTCTAATAAATTATGACTCTATGAAAGTCTCCATCAGTTTATGAAGAAGGATTTATCTCATTAATTTCAGAAATGTTCCATGGTTAATATTAAGTGCCCACCTCCATTCACTGCTGATGGGATTGAAAATTGACACAGCCTTGCTGAGATTATAAATTGACATAACCTTTCCAAGGGGCAATTTGGCATGCAATATCAAGACCCTTAAAAATATCTACACCATTTGACCTTGTAGAAACCTGTCCTGAGGAAATAATCTGTAATATACCCAACGATTTAAGTACAAGAAAGTGACTTGTTACTTATAAGAACAAAAAAGTGGAAATAATTGAACTGTCCAACAATATAGACATGATTAAACAAATTAGGGCACAGCCAAAAAGTGGGAAACCATGTTTCCATTAATCTTGTCTTCAGAAAAAAACCACATATGTCCAAATATAACATGAGGCTTTTTCCCACGATTCCTCCTCAGAAAAGAGAAAAGCTCTTTAAATTCAAGTTCTTACAAAGATTCTCCTATTACGCACGCACTCTCTCTTAGTTACTTTATTTTAAACAACAAAGTACCGTTTGGGGAAATCACGTTAGCACCACCTGACCTCAATCAATGCTAGTTTGGGATGTTTCTAGAGGTCAACTGCTGGAAATGGCAAACAGGAGGCAAAGAAATTTAACAGGGATTTAGTCATTATTCTCGGGGTTACAACCTCACAATTGCAAGGTTGGCTGTCATTGTAAACAAGCCTTTAAAGATCACTTTTAAAGGCAGTGCAGTCAGTGGTTTACGTTTTGTGGAGATCACTAATACAGAAATAAAAAGACCGCCTTAATGTTATGCAAATAGGTAATTGAGGCTTGGACCACTATTTCCAGAGACATCATATGCAGATTTTTTAAAGTGGTGCATCTCAAACAAGTCAGACAAAAATGAAAATGATGTGCTCTGAACAACTAGGTTGGGTAATTCACGAAGCAGCTCCAGGGACGATGGAAGCGAAGATGTTAGAAATGCTGGTAGAGTTGGGATGAAGTATGAAAGCATGAAATGTGAAAGTAGAAAAAAATCTTTCCAATTTATTTTATATGTGGTTTTAAATATGTATGTGTAACTAAATTTATAAATTAAACATTGTAAGTAAGCATTTGATGATTTCATCTCTATCCCTAAATATTTGTATATTCAAGTTGGCCCCAAAACTTTTTGTTGAAATTTCCAGTTGGGAAAATTGGGCCTTTTATTCTTGGCTACCATATCTAAATATATATGTATATATATTCAGGCATATACAATATATAATGGCAAGAGAAAATATCTATGAAATAATTTGAAGGAGAAAAAATAAAACAAAAAATGTTATTGTGTGATTCTAATTTTATTAAAACACACAGACACACAACTATGGATGTAGAAAAAAGACTGGAAGGAAATACACCGTTGTTAATGATGATGTCTGTTGGTGAGATTATGAAGTTTATATTTCCTTCAGATTTTTTTCTTAAAGATGCATTCTTGTTTTAACCAATGAAAAATAACTTTGTAAAAGGCTTTTATTGAAATGTCCCTTTCTTAGATCCTCCCTTGGGGCTGTAGGAATATATTTTGTCCCGTTTTATTCCCTAAATTTTCCGAGAACTGTAATATGTGTGAACAATTTTGATAGAAATATATGTATTGACACATAAGGGTGTGCCTGGCACAATATGGAGAGAAAAGAAGCAGCTTTCTAAACAATGTAAATAATAGGCATGTAGTGTCATCCTCCTCTGAAAGAAGGGAGGGTGGGGAGAGGGAAGAAGGAGGGAACAAAGGAAGGAAGGAAGGAAGGGAGGGGAGGGGACAGCCTAGCAAGTGTGTTTATATACATACACACACATATATATTCACATACATATAGCAGAAGGTCTGGAAGGAGAACCACCAAATTGCAGGCCCATCAGGGTGGAGAAATCCTATACACTTCAGTATTGTTTAGTTTTTTGGGTTTTTTTTATTTTTGCAGTACATGTTTATAATAGGATGCAATCAGCTTTTTGCTGATTCTACTGAAACGGAGGAATGCTGAGGCTGAGTCCCATCCATTTGCTGTGGCTTCTCTACCCTGCAAAAACAAAAAGAAAAAAAGAGATTTTTCCCAAATTAACCAGCATTTTCCTAGACTGCCCAAGCTTGTGAGGTACAAGGGGGTTTCCAATCACAGTAACGAGCTGTGACCCCCATCTGCTTTTGCAGGACTTCTAGTCTCCTGAGAAGACACAGAGACACAACCTAGCATGAAGGGCTTGTTTGCCGGGTGTTTTCTGCATGCCAGGCACTGTGCTAAGTGCTGTATGTGTGATAGGTTAGTTAATACTTACTACAACTTTCCACCCATTTTGCTGATGAAGAAACTGAGGCATGAGAGGGTAAGGATGCATAGCTGGTCGATGACAGAGCTGAGACGTGACCCCAGGCAGCCCGCCCCCCACCACGTGTAACTCACGTGTGCCCACACCCTCTCAGCTACTGCGTTAACATTGCCTTTGCCCCCCTTTCCTGATCTGGGCCCATCAGAGATATCTGTTGCCAAAGTCTCTGCTGCCCACACAGGTGCAGGAACAAGCCACACCCCTGCCACAGCCACCAACACCCATCATCCAGAGTACGACAGGGGCCAAGAACCCTGCTGCCCACTATTGGGTTGGGGCGGTATGACTGGACAGCTACTGAGGCCAAATGATTAGAATAGCATCTGGGCCAGCCCCAGAATTCCCCAATCCTGCCTCAGCCGAGTCACCTCTCTCCTTCCGAGAGGACCTTCAGGGAAAAGGGACCCAGCAAGCGCCTTCTTATTAGCTGTTGTTAGCTTATTAGCATATTAGAGCGGGGTCACTCTCTCCTTCCTTAGGATGCTTTACCACTCCAGTTCTGTCTAGAGATACCCTCCAGATGACCTCCTCCCTCCACCCTCCAGTCCCTGCCTGCACAAGCCCAATCCCATGCCAGCTCAGAATAGAACCAGCCCTTCCCCCACCCTGGCTTCATTAGCCAGGTCTGTGTTTCAGGCTAACCCCTGCAACCCGGGATAAGGGTTAGTGTCACCTGCCTCACCCTGAGTATGGGCGAGGCATTTCCTCAAGAAAAGGGAACCTGGGAGGGTAGAAAGGTAACAGCTGTCCCCCAAACCTCCAGTCGGGTAGCGATCCTATCCTTCTTCAGTTTTTCCCCTGTATTGGCAGAGAGCTTGGTTGCCTTCCCAGTTACAGTAGAAACAGTCAGAGAAATAGCCAGTAACGTGCCTTGCTGAAAGCAGAGTGCTCCCAGCGGATGGGGCTGTGGGTCTGTGACCCCCTTTGGAAATAGGAGAAGGATCTAAGAGCCCCTGGAAACCAACATCCATTTCTCCTCTCCAATTTTATCTCCTCCTTGGTCTTCCTTTTGATCTTGTTTTCAAGCCAGAGATGAGCATTTCCATGTTGGCTCCAGCATGATTATAACTGACTCTGAACCTTTCTAATGATTAAAGTAGCCGCAAGGCCTGGTTCTCCAGAGATCTGTGCTGCAATTGAATAATTCAAGGCATCCCTTCCAGAAGGCTGCGAATCTGGGAGAAAAAAATCAGAGAGCAGAAAACTTTTTAAAGAAAAGAGTAATTTACCCCATGCTGGCCGCACAATAAGTACTCAATAAATGAAGGTTAATACTAATTGACATAAATATTCAAACAGAAACCAAACGGGGAGACTGACGTGAGCTGGCTGGGCTGGAACAGGATAGTGGGTGCTTCTAGGCAGTGGGGCAGTTCAGGTTACTTACACTTCCCCCTCCCCACCATAGGCTGATCTGTTTGGGGGCTTCTGATATCTTTCTGATGGGAAGGAAGTTTGAGATGAGAACAACAGGGGCACAGGGTGAGATAGGTTGATCAGCCTAATGGGTTAAGGCTGAACCCAGTGGAGAGGGGGGTTAGAGCCAGAAGATGAAGGAACTATTTTGATGAAGAAATATGTGAGACTTTGGGCCCAGGCAGGGCTGTTTTGGAGCCCACGTGGCCAGGTTTGACACAGGATGAAGGAGAGATGGGCCTGGTCTCCACCTCAGCTTGGGCGCCCTGTGGCAGATACAGGAAGACACAAAGCAGATATGGAGCCAAATCAAGCTGGCTATGCCAGGCAGGGTGCCAGGGGAGGCCTTCCCACCAAGGGTAGCAGCAGTGGCGGCAGTGGCCAGTTGCCACCTGCAAAAGGCTTCCCCAGGAAGGTCAGAGTTGGAGAAAAGGCATGGATCTGAGAGCCTGCTAGCCTGAACATCCCAACATGACCAGGGAAGATGTTCAGGAGGAGGAGACCTCCCAAAAAGCAGGTAGAGTTTGCAGCACTTAAGATCCAAGAACTAATGATACGGTGGCTGCGTTTCCATCCACAGGCTGGTGCAGTCTGGATGCTTCAGGTCCTAGAACTTCCTACACATGACTGGTCCAGTGTTTGGCATCTCTACCTACTGGGAAATCCTAACCTAAGAAGACTCTGTAATCCTCCTATCCACCCCCTTGTTATAGAAACTGAAGCCAAGAGAGTTTGCATTGCCCAAGGTAACACAGCTACTTAGGAGCCAAGGAAACAAAATCCCTCATGATCAGTTCCCAGGAGTGTGTGTGTGTGTGTGTGTGTGTGAGAGAGAGAGAGAGAGAGAGAGAGAGAGATAGACAGACAGAGAGACAGAGAGACAGAGAGAGTGAGAAAGATTCAGGACCATCCAGTGAGCCCATGCCAACACCCTGTGCCAGTGACTCTGTCCAGTATGTTGTCGGCACCGGCAGAGCAGGAAGCCCAGCTGCTCCCGAAGCCTCCCTGAGGTTGCACAGTCAGCATCCACAGAGCCAATTCATCTACCTGTGGTTTAATGAGCATCAGATGCTGCGACCAGGGACCTGGAGGCCCAGAAAATTCCAATTTCAAGCCTACTCTTTATAGTCAATTAGCATCACCACCCCACACCCCGGAGAGTCCAGGGCTGCAGGAACCATAGAGCCAGCAGCTGGGGCAGCTCCCCAAACACGGAGCCCTGGCCCTAGGCGGACAGGAGATTTGGTGTCTGAACATTAGAAATGTTCCCTCTCCTGGAAAAGTCAGATGATTAGAAAATGGGATCTAAAGTGGGTTTGGGGTGAGAAAAGGAGTCCCAGCATCTCTGGGAAGACACATGTTCAAGGGCTACACAACCACCTCTACTTCCACAGCTCTCTTTAGAGAATGGCTTCAAGTTGGTGAACAAGACTTTATTAACTGCGCAAGAGCCCAAAGGGGATCAAACATAGCTGCACCACACCCTTTGGACGTCTGCCCGCCCCTCTTTTCTGGTATTCTCCTCTCTTCTCCTTCCCCTGGTTACAGCACTGGGCCCCCAGCCCCATTGGTTGTGTTACCCCGCCCCTGTGACCATTGGTGATTGGAGAAGCAGCAGCCATGTGATCTAAGCTGGGCCAATCAGAGCCTTCCCCGCGGCTCGCGGCAAACAGCCGGGAGAAGAAGCGGGAAGTTTGGTTGTGTCACTGGGTACCTGGAACTTAGAAGCTGGGAGTGGGCTTCTTCCGCCCGCCCTGTGGACCAGGGAAGCAGAGGACTTCTGGCTTCTGAGAAAGAAGCATGAAGCAGAAAGAGGTGACCCATTGAGGGAGAGTTTGGGGAAACCCAGCTCCTGTCTTGCTGTGAGGCCCTCGCTGGCCTCTGGGGTGGGCGGGGAGCATGGCTCAGTCTTCTGTCTGACACCTCAGGTCCTTCAGCCTTCCCTTTGGGTTTTGATCTCGAATGCCACCTCCACTTTAAAGTGACCCGGGGGTGTCACTTTCCTTTTCTCTGTCTCTCCGGAGTGGGGCGTCCGGAACTCGCCAGAAGCTCTGGGCTCCGGGCCTCCGGGGCCGGGGTCAGGGCGTGGGGACCGGCGCCTCCCGGCTCCCCTCTCGCCTCCGCCCTCACTGGGTTCACACGGAGCTCAGGTCTACCGAGACCCCTGTGTTTCATTCGTGGGTGCTACAGTAAGGCCACGTTTTCTCTTTTCTCCTTTTCGCTGCCGTCAGCCTTTCGCGGTGCGTTGCTCCCCTCGTCCCTTCCTCTCCATCTGTTCTCAAACCCTCTTCCCCAGGCCCCCTGCCGCCGCTCAGCCTCCTACCTCACCCCACCCTGAAGCCAGGGTGGGCTGCCTGAGACTGAGCTCCCTGTGCAAACCCTTCCCGGCTCCCCTGACTTACAGGATAGAGTCCAAACTCGGAAGGGCAGCAGAGTCTTCCACGCTCTGCCCCGACCTCTCTCTCCAACCCATCCCCCCTGCTCCACACATCGCAAATGAAATGAGGCCACACCACTGTACTTGTGTGTCCCCGGCGATCCCACACTTAGGAACCTGCTGCTCCGTCTGCCTGCAGTGCCTCTGTTGCTAAATCATGGTGGGCAGCTCTGGAGTCAGGCCGGGTGTGAATCCTCCTTCTGCCCATTACTTGTAACCTTGTGACCTTGAGGAAAGCCCATTCTCTCTGTGCGCCTCCCATGATAATTATGTAATAAAAACACCCACACTGTGGGATCATGAAGAGAATTTGAAAGAACATAGGTAAACAGCAAATACAGTGCCTGATATGCCATAGGTACTTAGGAGGATTATGCCCCATCCTGTAGGTCTAGAAAATTCCTATTCATATATCAAAACCCAATTCAAGTGCAAGCCCACCCATGAAGCCTTTCCCACCCAGCCCAGACTCTGAAAGGACTCCTGCCTCTATCCTCAAGGCAACTTAAACCTGCATGTCCCCCTACCTTGTAATCATCTGTGCCCAGGTCTGCCCCCTCTCCCTTCCCCTCCACTCTATCTCTGTGAGCTCTGCCAGGGCAAGGACCTGATTTCTCTCTCCAACCTCCAGTACATGGCCTGGCACCCAGAAGAAATCTGTAAGTGTTTATTTAATTGAATCACACTGAATTATTCAACCCGTATTGAATTCTGTCACCCAACATATTCTCCATTCCCCCCAGCTTTTAGAAACTGGACTTTCTCCTTCATCAATCACAATAATAATAGCTAAAGCGTTTTGATTGCTTCTTGTGGGTCTGTCACTTTCTAGGTGTGTTTCTCATGACTAACTCATTCAATCCCTCCAAAAACCCTATGAGGGCACCACTGTTATTAGCTTTGTTTTCCAAATGAGGGAACTGAGGCTGGGAGAGTTGCACTTCATGTCAAAGTCAAACAGCCAGGAAGTGAAGGAGATGGAATTGATGCCACATGCTCTTTTTCAGCGCATTTGCTTTTTTTACCTTTATATTTTGAAATAATCTTAGATTTAGTCACAGAGATGGAACAGAAAGTTCCCATACACCCTTCACCAAGATTCTTCTAATGTCAACATCTCACATAACCATGGTATATTTATAAAAACTAAGAAAATAACAATGGCACAATATTTTTAACTAAACTACAGACGTTAGTCAGATGTCCCCAGTTTTTCCACGAATGTGCTTTTTCTGTTCCAGGAGCCAATCCAGCATCCCATATTGCATGTAGTTGTCATGTCTCCCTATTCTCCTCTAATCAGTGACAACTGCACAGTCTCCTTGTCTTTCACGGCCTTGACACTTTTGAGGAGTGGCAGTCAGTTATTTTGAAGAATGTTCTTTTGGTTTGCCTGATGTTTTCTCATGCATAATCTGAGGTTATGGATTTGGCGGAGGGATGCCACGGAAGTGAAGTACCTCTCTCATCACATCCTATCAGGGGACCATGGTATCCACATGGCAGATTACTTATGATGTTGGTTCTGATCACTTGGTCAAGGTGGTGTGGTGGCCAGCATATCCCACCCCCACCCCACCCCATCCTCCTGCCTCTGTGCTCCCATAGCACTTTGACGCACTCCCCGGCATTTATCACAGCCACCTTGGCTTCTAGCTTTGAGCAAACATGCTTGTCTGAGCCTCCGTCCCCCACTAGACTGCAGCAGGGGCAGACACCTGCCTGATCCTTCTTTGCTTCTCACTCCTTCTCCTCCAGATGCTGAGCTCAGGATCGACACACAGTAGGGGCTTAACTGATGCTTGTGGAAAGGCGGGAAGAAAGCAGATTGGTTTTTGCAAGAAGCATTGAGAAGAATACTCTGAAGACACTTTGCAACTCCCACCACCTTCCAAAGCTCGGAAAATCATTTTTAAAACTGATGACTGTGAAATTTCAATTATACTCACAAGGAGAGCCAGAGTGAGCCAAAAGAAGCATAGAACAGTGGCTTTGCATTTCACAAGCTGAAAGGGCCTGGAAAACAAGCAAGCGGGATGGGGACCAGCCTTGAAGCCAAACCAGCTGCTTCCAAAGACCAGCTACACATGAACAGACCTAAACTCATAACCCTTGGAAGAGGGGACAGCTCCAGGGATATTAGAAGGCTATGAGGATGGGTGAGGCAATGCCATGAACCAGGTACCACAAATAATTTGATGCTCAGAGGCTGCATTAATAGAGGTATAACATCCACACCAAAGGAGGTGATAGACCAGTTTTGCTTTATCCTGGTTAAACCACAGTTAGAGAATTGGGCTCAAAAAGATAAATTAGGTTTTATGCAGAGGTTGGATGTAAGAATGGAGAAAGTCCTGGAATTAGCAGGAGAAAGAAGGAGAGGAGTGTTCTAGGCAGCAGGAAAATATAGGCAAAGAATCTGAGACACAAATGCTAACTGCTTCTGAGGATCCACAAGAAAGGCTACCATGGTTTAAATAGAGAGAATACATTGTAGCCAGACTCAAGGCTGGAGAAGTGGGTGGTGGCTGGACCTGCAGGTTCTCATGGGTCACATTGAGGATTTTATCCCAAGAACAATGGGAAGTCCTAATCTGTCCTTGCATATTGGCCAGGGACTCACATTGGGCTAAGTCCCATGCACCGCACACATGCACACTCATGCACGCAATGGAGGGACAGCTCATCTTTGCCCAGTAGGGACAGTGCATTGGAAGAGCTGCCAAGGAGTGGAGTGTGGGTATACCTTGAGCCTTGAACATGGGAACATGGCCCAGTGGAGAAGTTGGCCAAAGCTTCCATTTGGCAATCTGCGTTCATTTTTGGACCTGGCCTTCAGAGCTCTCAGAGAACCAGTGGTTGGCAGAAAAGGCTCCCTGCAGCAGAATTACATGATTTCGACTTTTCTTTATTGGTCTCACCCTGCAGAAAACTGGGACCTCAGCTCACCTCTTTTAAAGTCAAAAGAAGTAGCCCTCTACTCCACTGTTCCTTCAGTGGGCACAGCCAAATCCTCAGGACCTGGGGGACACAAGGCTGGGTTGCTAGGAATGCTTTCTTGGATGTTTCACTGCAGCAAACTACAGGCTGGTATTTCATCCCTGAATATGGAGGACAGCCCTACTGCCCTCCACCCTGCAACACCACTATCAGCCCCCCTTTTCCTGGCAGGGTAGGGATTCATTCGTTGTTCTTGCTGGTAAGCCACAGAAACCAACTCTGACCAATTTAAGCAAAAAAAAAACCTTTATTGAAGGATACTGACTTGCTCACAGAATCTGCAAGAGATCCAGACAGCCAGGCTTGGAAAATATATCACCAAAATCTATGTCTCAGGAACACACACTGCCACCGATGCTCCAGGGCACAGACACACCTCTGACACCAATGGTGCCACCCCTGACAAACACTAGATGCTGCCTCTAGGACCTCCACCACCGATGCCACCATAAATGGGTACTGCTGCCACCCCCACCGGGATGGATTCTGCAGTTCCCTGCTTCTTCACTCCCTTGTCCAAGTCCAGGGTGGGGGTGTCTGATTGGCAGAATCAAGGTAACAAGCCCAGACTTGCAAGGACAGTAGGGAAAGTGAGTTTTCCGTTTCTCCACTGATACTGTTTCAAAACTCGTAAGCTGGAATAATTCTCAAACACGGAAAGGAGGTTCAGGTGCTAGAACACCAAGTATGGCATATGCCCACTATAGGTGGTTCCAAGTAACCTGGCGCCTGGTACCCATTTCTATTCTTGTCAAGGCTCCCTTGGTTTTATGCAGCAGCAAGCTCAAGACTGGGAGTGATGGGGGTTGGAATATAAGGCATCAGTGAGGCCCGGAGAAACAGAAAGGCAGGGGCGCTACATAGGCAAGTCCCTTAGAGTCTGTGACTCCAAAATCCTGGGAAACCTGGAAGCACCTGCTCCACAGTCAAAATCCCACATCAAGATTATTTTTAGGAAACAACCATGTCTGCCCCACCATGAAGCAGACTTCATCCTCTTCCTCGGGTCCTGGTTCCTAACCCCTTAGTCTGTCTGCATTCCTGGGCCCTTCCAAAGATGGAAAAACCACCCAGCAAGCCTGAGCCATATGTCCCCTGGACTGCTGCTGCTGCACCTTAAAAAATCCTTTCCTGAGATTCCAAGCCCAGGGGATCCCACGTGACAGCAGTGTCATGGGATACAGAGGCCAATGTTTCATCCCTATGCCAGCCAACCTCCATCTCTTTCTTTCCAGGTTCTTACCTAAGACTAGGTAGAAGAAGGAAAGAAGGGCTACCCCCAGGGAAACACGCTAAAATTAAACCACAGTGAGAGCAGGATGACTAAAGCGTGCCCCCATGATTAATTTAGGACATGCCACACTGGCCATCTCTTCCCAGAAATTAGATGAAACCTTTAGGGAAGAGGAGCGATCCGTGTTACATAATCATACACTTGGGACGCCAGCCCCTCCTTCCCACCCCCTCCCCCTTAGCCTAGAGAAAAGAATAATAATAATTAAGCTGATCTATTTATGGTTCTGAAAATCAGCAGTTCCAGGCCACACCTGCTAGGGTCGAGCTGAGCTATGGAAAGACTCTGTAAGACGTCCCCAAGTCTGCCTAACTGTGGCAGGCAGAACGCGGGAGCTGCCAACATTCCCCCTTCAGGGAGAACACAAGGGCTATTTAGAACAGCTCGTTGATGGGGTCAAGGAGAGGAAGCCCGAAACTCTGAAGGGCATTTCATGTCGTGAAATCCAGCCGGCGGCCCAGGCTCATCACTCAGCATAAGCCATACAGATTTATTTATATTTTGCACGAAAGAGGGAAATTACTTAACCGTAGGGATCAATTCTTCAAGCCAATGTTTCTAACATGGCAATAAATTTATTTCACCCTCTTCCTTTGTCTTTTGCCTCTTCTTGCAGCTTAAAGAAATAAGCCGTCCTCTGGGGCGGCAAAGGGATCGAGGACTTGAAAAGGACCTAAGGCCGGAGAGAAACCAGGCACCGAGCCAGGAAGCCACGTGCTGAGGCAGCCTGGCATCGCGGAGCAAGCACTGGAGGTGGAGTCAGGAGACCTGGGCTCCAGACCCTGGTTCTGTCACTTTCTGCAGTGTAAGTAACCCAGAGCAAGTCCAAGCTCAGCTGTTTCATCCCTGAAACGGGGATAGCTATTCCAGCCCCCACTGAGTTGGCATGAGAAGTAAATGAGACCATGTATACGAAGGCTTCCTGTTCAGCTCCAGATACACCACCGACATGACTGGTTGAACGGGAATTTTTATCAGATCTCAGGGTGTGACCCACAACTTCTCTCTACCCAAGCTGGAGAGCCTGTGATGTTACAGACACATCATAGCTTGAGTCGGGGAACATCTGGGGCCATTTCCCCAGGCCCAAGAGTACCTGGGATGTTCACGACAGCCCTGGGTTAATGCACCCGATGAGGAGAGAACCTAGACCAAGATAAGGAGGCAAGAACATGCAGAGGTGCTGGGAGGATGGTCAGGAGCTCCTTGGCTTGAGGGGAAGGAGTAGAAAAGGAGGAAGGGCACGCAAACTCACTTTCATCCTTCAAGGCCAGTGTTCAGCGTCCCCTTGTCCAGGAAGATCTTTCTGACCTGCGCTCTGTGGTTGTGCTCCTGCTCCCAAATGGCAGCTGATCATATTCCTGTGTGCTCCCTCTACACTGGCCTTCAAACCCCTCCAACCCGGCCCCAGTAAACCTCATTCCGCAAACTCAGACCTACCACCCACCTCTAAGCCTTTGTTCCAGGCCTTTCTTCCACTTGGAGTGCCTTCCATGTGCCCATTTTCACCCATCAAAACTCCTATGTATCCTCCTAAGCCCAACTCAAATGCCCCCCTTTTCAGGACACCACCCAGACCATCCCCCTGCATCCTCAGAACATATTGCCTTCTTGGAGGGCTCCTTATGTTTTTCACCATGTTGTACCACCATTCATTCAAAACAAATATTTACTGAAGGTGGATAAATAAATCATGGCATATGCATACAATAGAATACCATTCAGCAGTAAAAGGTGATGAATTGCTAATACACACAATATGGATCTCAAGAATATTATGTTGAGTGAAAGAAACCAAACACAAGAGTATGTACTGTTTGAGTCCCTTTGTATACAGTTCTAGAACAGGCAAAGTTAATCCGTGGTGATAGAAGTCAGAACAGTGGGTACCTCTGGGGACAACAGGATTGACTGGAAGGGGGTGCACAAAACATGGGAATTTTCTGGGGATAAAAATGTTCTAGATATGTGTTGTCCAACGCAGTAACCACTAGCCACTGTGGTTATTGAACACTGAAATGTGGCTAGTCTGAACTGAAATGTGCTGTAAGTATAAAATATACCCTGGTTTCCAAATAAAAACAAGGTAAAATATCTAATTAATAAATTTTTATATTCATTGTATATTGAAATGATGATAATAGCTTGGATAGATTGGGTTAAATAAATATCAGAATAAGTTTTTCACGTGTTTCTTTTAACTTTTTTAATTTAAACTTATATATATGGCTTGCATTTTATTTCTATGGGACAGCACTGCTCTGATTCTTGATTAGCGTTGGTTGCATAGGGGTCCACATTTGTCAAAACTCTCCATGCTGTGCCCATAAAATTCCACCTCCCTAATGAAACAAATACCTTTCGAGCACCTACTGTGTGCTGGAAGACTCTATTGGGCTGCAGAAAAAACAGACCCAGTCCCTGCTCAATCTAGTCAGAGAAACTGACTTTAATCAAATACTTGCTCAGAATGCACCAATGCCTTTCCCAAACTTAAGCCTGTTGAGGGCAGGAGCTGCGCTTGGGCATCTTTGCACCCATCACTGCCTTGCCCAGGAAGGGGCGTGCATCAGGTGCTTGGCAAATTCTAATGAACTGAGTCCAACTATTGAGCTAGTTAAAATTCCCTTTTAGAAACAGGCAGCTAATCAGAGGATAACTGGGGAATGTTTCTACTTTGAAGCCAGACCAGCTAACACATGAGAGCTTTTGTCTTTTTATAAAAATTTTCAGAGACAGAAGGGCCCAGAGTCCATCACCGTTACTGGCCTGCTCCTTTGGGATTTATATAATCCTAGCTGAAGTTGTGAATTTTTTATTTAAATACTCTGAACCTCATGGGTAAACTCCGTGAGAAGCAGGGTGATCAAAATTAATCAAAGAAAATAAAATTTCTCATTTAAATTGGATTGTGTATATATGGGCTGCCTTTTTTTTTTTCTCCAGAGATTCTGAAGGTATGATACATGAAGACTCAGCCTCACAAAGCAGGTGTTTTCCACCTCGGTAGGTATATTCACGTGAGTCGTTTAGAGAAGATTTGTGCTTGGGCTCCAACTGATTTTCTCAGACTCTTAAGTAAGGTGGGGACTAAAAGAAACGGGAAAAGAGAAAGAGAAAAGAGAAGGGGAAATTACAAATATCCTTTGTGTTTGTTGGGTATTCCCACATGCACGAAGTTTCCTAAGGATTTAGAAAAGAGAATCTCACAAAAACTGTACTTAAACTGTACTTTTAAAAAAATCTTTATCATTATTTTCTCTCTAACAAGGTCATGTGTGCTTATGATTTTAAAAATGAGTATTACGGAAAAGTGTCACAGAGAGCATGAGATTTTTCCCCATTTCCCGCCCCCCTGAGATAGCTACAATTAGCGGCTGAGTCCAGATTCTAAGCCTATACTCTGTACTTGCCAATCGGCACAGAACTCCGTCTCCACAGTGTTACTTCCACACATCTTGGGGCTAAAGGGGAACCACTCAAGCAATCCCTGTTTGCTGATGAGGTTTTAAAGAAAGCCACCCCGTGATCCGGTAGAAGTCACTTAAATGTCTAGTTCCGTTAGAGGCCACTGAAGTGAAAATTCAACTTGTAGCAGTTGAGGAAGGAGCTTCTAAATTCATTTATTTCAGGGCTGCTATTGATGTCTGCTCTGAGCTGAGCCTCCACAGGGTACAGGAGGCATAAAGAAGGGGCAGGCCAGGTCCCTGCCTGCAAGAACCTCACAGTCTAGTGATGGGAGTAGCACAATGAGCAGCACAGCCACCGCCACGCCATACGTAAGGACTCAGAGAGAGCATGTGGGGAGCATAGGGAAGAGTCGGATTCGTTCCAGCCTGGTGGAAGCTGAGAAACAGTTCCCGAGCACAACGCTGGACTCAAGGTCCACACACCTGGCTCAGGTTGGTCTCCCCACCACTCCTGCCTCTCACCTTCACAGCAGCCCGAGCCATCATTTAAAAACATAAATCAGATCACCTTGCTCCTCTAGTTAAAAACTTTAAATGATTTCCAATCACACTTAGAATAAAGCCCAAATTCCTCAACATGGTTGTATTTGTCAGCTATTGCTGTGTAACAAACCACCCCAAAACACAGTGATTTAAAACAGCAATAATTTATTGATCCCTGCAGGTCAGCTGGATCAGCTGATTTAGGCTGATTTGGCTGGGATGATACTCTTCCACATTTCTCTCATCCTCTTCAGACCAGCAAGTTAGCCTGGACATGTTTTTCTCATCATGATGGCAGGGTGGAAGAGAGGAGGTGAAAACATACCAGTTTCCTCAAGGCCTAGACCTGGGACTTCTGAACAAACATCATTGGCCAAATCAAGTCACAGGGCCAACCCCAAAGTCAAGAGGCAAGGGTCGTGGCAAGGGTGAGGATGCAGGGAGGGGTGAAGAATTGGGGCCATTAATGCAATCTGTGAAACAGCCTCTGCCTTCATCTCCAGGTTCACCTTATGTCATTTCATTCCCCTTCTTTGCTCCAACCACACTGACCATTTTTCACTCCCTCAAATGCAACAAGCTTTTTCCCACTCCAAGGCCTTCACACAGCTCTTCCTTCTGCCTGAAAGAGCCTGTTCCTCATTCTTTGCATAATTGGCTTTCTCTTGTCCTTCTGATCTCAGCTTAAATGTCACTTCCTGAGAGAGGCCTTTCATGACCCCACAAGTAAATCAGCATCTGCTATTGCCATTTTCTATGGTGCCTTCATCACGTCTAACACGATTTGTTCTGTTTTGCAGTGGTTTGTCGTCCATGTCCCCACCAGACTAAGCTCCACAAGGAAAGACAATGTGTCCATTTTGTTCACAACTGTGTCCTCAGTGCCTTGCACAGTGTTTGACACATAGTAGGGGCTCGATTCATATCTGAATGAATAAGTGACAGTGTCGTTGAGGTTGCATTTGAGCTACCCTTGGGAGGAAGCCTGGAATTTGAAAGGCAGATGGGAGAAAATATCATTCCAGGCATGAGAAACAGCCGAAGGCAGTGGTTCTCAAAATGTGGCCCCCAGATCAGCATCAGCAGCAGCGCCTGGAACTTGTTAGAAATGCACATTCTCGAGCCACACCACAGGCCTACTATAGCAGTTTGACATTGTTTATGAATTCCAAAAATAGATATTGGATTATGTTTGTGAACTGGTCTGTTCCTCTGGGCATATTAGATTGGACTGGATTCAGAGGTTTCACTTTAACTTGGTTAAATGATGATTAAGGCTTTGATTGGGCCATATCAGTAGTACGTTGAGTCTCCGTCCCCTTGGTTGAGGGGGCGGGGCCTCACAGAGAAAACGACATGGCAGAGGAGAAAGTTGGAGTTTTGATGTTGGAGCCCCGGGAAGTAAACACACAGGAGAAGAACACAGAGAAGCTGATAGTGAGGAAAGAGAGAAGACTTTATTAGACATGGTAGAGGCCCCAGGAAGAGAGACAAGTCATTCGCCTGACAGTTTACAGCTGGCCTTGTGGAGAGAGCAGAGCAGCTGAGCCCAGAGAGAAATGAGCCCTGGGAGAGAGACAAGACTTGTTCCAGCCTGCAGCTGAGATTGGAAGAAACTGGGACCACAGAGCCTTGGGAGGAGGAGGAAGACTGAACCCTCGCAGACATCACCCGCCATCTTGCATCAACATGTGGCAACAGACTTTGGTGAGGGAAGTAACTTATGCTTTATGGCCTGGTAACTGTAAGCTTCTATCCCAAATAAATACCCTTTATAAACCCAACAGAGTTCTGGTATTTTGCATCAGCACCCCTTTGGCTGACTAATACACCTACTAAACCAGGATCTCTGGGGGTGGGACCAGCCATCTGTGTGTTAACCAGCTCTGTAGATGACTCTGATGCAGGCTAAAACTTGAGAACCAGGGAGCTGTTGTAGCTCAGTGGTTGAGTGTCTGCTTTCCATGTATGAGATCCTAGGTTCAATCCCAAGCATCTCTTAAAAAAAAAAAATCTTGAGAACAATTGACCTAAGGCAGAGGCCAGCAAACTTCTGTAAAGGATCAGATAGTAAATATTTTAGGCTTTATAGGCCATATGGTCTCTGCTGCAACCACTCAATTCTGCAACTAGGGCATGAAAGCAGGCACAGACGATACACAAATGAATGGATATGGCTGTGTCCCAATGAGACTTTACTTACAAAACCAAACAGATTTAGTCTGTAGTTGGTGCCAACCCCTGGTTCTGAGCAAAGAAAGGTATGTGTGTCACAGTGTACTTTTTATAAATCACAATCCACATCTCTAACCAAAGGAATTAAAATTTCAGAGTGAAACAATGCTCTTTTTTTATAAAAATTCTATTCATTCAGCAAATTAGCAAATGCCTTCTCCACCACAGGCATTCAATATGCAAAAATGAAGGTGAAGTATCAGCATCCTTCAGAAAAGGGTATTCCCATTAAGTGAGCATCTATTATGAGCCAGTGACTTCATGGGTTGTCCCATTAATTCATCACACCAACCCTAGAAGTTGGTGTTATTGTACCCATTTGACAATAAAGAACACTGAGGTTCAGGGGGACAAAGCAACTCCCTCCCCCAGGCCACAGAGCCAAGAATCAGCAGAGCCAGGATTCACACTCAGTTCTGACCAATTCCAAGGCCAGAGCTATGTCTCCCAAGGGGAAGCTCGCATGGTGGGTGTGGATTGACTGGCCGTTTTTTATTTAAGCCACACTAGTCTGGGCATCTTCGTGATGGGGTGCATTCTCATGCCATTAGGCCTAGCCAGCATCCTCCCCCCAACCTCACCTCAGTCCCACCACCAGCAGTTGCTTTTTCTGCCTTTGGGAAAGTCAAAGGCCACTTGTCCCATCTGCCAACAGAGCTGCAAAATGGATCCCAAGGAAGCCTCCAATATAAATCACAACTTTCCAATGTGTTGTATGCCTCTTCTCAAAATGCATCCTGGGGTTTCTTGAGACATGGGGAGTGTTGCTATTATTTAATAATATGCAAAGTAATTTTTCAGGAAGAATGCACTTTTTTGGATGAACATCAACTGAATCCCATCTTCCTGACCAGTGAGTTAAATCAAGCCTTTCAGACAGGTGATTGAAACGATGCTAGAAGTCGATTTGGTTTCACTCAAAGCCATCCTTGTGAGAAGGGAGCTAAGAGCTTGCCCGCTATCTCAAGAATCATCAAATTAAGCTGGAGCTGACAGGGAACTGGAGAAGCTGTTTCAGCCCCAGACTCTGGCTGCAGCTTGTTCAGAAGCTGCTGGGCTCTCCAGGGGCCAGTAACTCCCACCCCTCCCACCCAGGAAGTTTTTCCTTCCAACCAATACAGCACCTTTTTGTTGCAGGTTAGCTTTGCAGAAATAAATTCGTGTCTGTCCTACAATAACTGGGGCATGAAAGTGGCCCATGGCTTTGGGGAAGAAACCTGGTCTGCACAAGCCCCAGGCCAGGGAAGATGCCCAGAGCCCTGGGAGGCAGCTTGAGCAGGGACCACATGAGGAGTCGTGGAAACGTCCTGTCCTGGCACCATTTCTGCATAGCAGTCACTAGTGCATTCGCCCTCGACCCCTTCTGACCCACCTGAGACCTGGTCCCACGGAGACTCATCCCCTAGCCAGGGCCTGGCCCCCCACAAAGGGAAAAGCAAAGGGCTTTCCAAAATGCTGGGGCGTTCCAAATTATCCCCTTGGAAAAGTGATTCGTGGGGACAGCCAACAAAATTCTCCCTTCAGCCTCTTCCCCAGAGCCATCAGCTGCTTTATCTCCAGAGTCCTCTCCTGAAACACTCTCCCCCTTTTCTCTCTGTCTCCTGACCCTTCCCTGGGGCCCCTTCTCCCTCTTCCCCAAATGCAATGTCAAAACACTTTAGAGATTAAATGGAAACTATATCCAGAATGTGATCAGCCTAGCTCAGCCAGAAGCCTCCTTCCCCTCCTTCCACCATCCCAGCTCTAATGCCAAAGATACTTTCACAACCTGGTCAGGGGGCAGTGGGGAAAGCCCCAGAGCAGTGGCCAGGCAGGCCCAGAGAGGGTCCCTGGGGACGTGGGAGTGCTACCCTTAGAACCTGCATGACCATCACTTTTGCCAGTGAACAGGTTGAGAAGCCTCCTGCCTGGGGAAGGTGACGCCCTGTGCCTCGCCTCCCCACGCTACCCCCATTGTGTGTATTGCTTTGCCTGGACTGTAAAGCGGGTGTGGCCTGGAGCCGGATGCCCACAGCTGACTGTGATAGCAAAAGCAGCTCTGCTGCTCCTCCCCAAACCCAGATTCACCAAAAGTGAATCAGGTGTGGGGTCTGGTGGTTGCAAGGGATGCAGAGGAGAGAATGGGACTGGACCAGATGCACCTGCCCAAAAGGAGGTGGCGATGTAGTCATCTTTGTAAGCCCAGTAGGTCCCTCTGGCTCTGTGCAAGTGAGGTGAGGGGGAGAGAAGGTAGGAGGAAATCAGGATGAAAATGAACTTCTGGGGAAGCACCCTGAGCCAGGGCCCAGACGAGAAACTGCCCTGAGAGACGATGCAGATCCGCCAGGGCCCCAGGCAAAGGGATCCTGGAATTGGTCCCAGCTCTGGGAAACCGATGGCCTATCCAGACTGGTAGAAGGCAACATGCTAATGGATTTTCAGATGGGAGCAAGAGCTACGAGAGGGGCAGGTCACCCCACTGTCCAGCCACATGGCAGTCTTTCCTTGGGCCTCAGTCTCTTCATCTGTAAAATGGGTTGGATGAACCCATCTCCAAGTCACCTTTTCATAGTTACTCTGTGATTGCCTCACATAGGTAGCTGGTATCTTGACAGCACTTCCTGCCTGGGACAAAATGTTTTGAGGGACCCTCTGAGGGCAAATCAAAGAGTATGCTCCTGATGTAGGAACTCCCCAGAAGGAAGATCCAGAGAGGAAAAAAGGTAGAGACACCAGAATATGCATCAAGACCTGGTGGCAACAGTGAAGCTGGGGTGGAGGGCAAGGCCAAGCTGCCACATCCTCTCTGCAACGCCCCCTTTCGAATTCTTATCCTAAAGGCAAACCCCCGTGTTCTTCTGTCTTGGGACCTCCTGCTCTTTTCCTTCCTGACACCTACCCTGATCTATTTATTTTTATTCATTTATATAGTAAACCATATTACAGAGCACTTAAATGTCAGGCACTGTTCTAAGTGCTTTACAAATATTAACTCATATACTCTTCATAACAAACCTAGGAGATTAATGCCATTGCTAATCCCATTTTACAGAAAAGAAATCTAAGGCACAGAAGCACAAGGAACTTGCCCTGGCTTCCCAGAGTTAGTAAACGGCAGAGCTTCCTAAGGAGAGGGGCGCTTCGGCCTGTTTTGTTCACGCTCTAGCACATAGTAGATACTCAATAAATTTATCCAATCTACAAATGAAAGATAGGATGAAGGATGGCTGATGTGAGCTCAAAGTGCCACCAATGAGATCCACGGGGACAAGGCAGGCTCCCCGCTTCCGCTGCTGTGAGGAGTCAAAGAAGGGGCAGAGTCTGCTCTCGGCCATGCCCTTCTTCGCCCGGATCTGGAGGGAATCCTGGAGTCAGGCTTGAACCCTTGTTGAGGCTGTGGGAACAGGAGCCTCTGCCTTCCCATGCCTTCCCCTGCACCTCCCTCTGCCTCCTTGCCGGGAGACTCCAATTAATTATGCCGTGTAATTAGATAAAGAATATTCATTTTTCATTAATGACGGTAAACTCTTGCTCTGTGGCTGAGTTCCTTATGTTTTAATTAAGCGGGACTCCTGAAAGCCGCGTGGCTCCTTTGCGAGTGCTCCCTCTTATAATGAACAGTCACTTAGAATTTTAAGAAGTGAAGGATTCCTTCCCCAAGTTAATTGCCTCAAAATTAGCTTAATCACAGCTCATTTAAACTTATCTAAACAACAGCGCAAGGAGTTCCAGGAAACAGAGGTTCTGACTTTGCTTGCTTAGAGTCAAGAGTCATAATAAAATCAAAGTCCCCTCCGGCGAGTAGCAGTGACCCCTCTGATCTGTCAACTGCCTCTTGCTCAGAGCCAGAAAGTTCCAGGCATCAGAGGGTTGAAGCAGGAGCAGAGATACTGAGACTCTTCCAGGACCAACGGCTGCCTGGGTTCCTAGAGGGTGTGGGGGGCTCAGGACCCCTCTTTTGGCTGCCTTATCCCTGCCCCAAACACCCCACGCCTCCCCATAAGCTCTCGGACCAGGTCATACCGGGAGTGTGACCAAATCTGGGTCCCTCTCTACTGGGTATTTCCAGACCCGGAGAGTGTCCGGGCTTCGGAGGGTGACCAGGCCCTGGAGAAGCGCCTGCTCGGGAGGGCCGGTCTCTCCATCTGCCACTCGCTACAGCATTGCCCCACGGTGGGCACGGTGCCTGGCACATGGACGGCACTCGCCTTGCAGTTATTGAATGAATGAATGAGTAAGTGTCCACCTGTGTGGCTGTAGCAGCTAGTGCCAGGATCAATAAACTGCCAGGCGAGCTCCCTACAAGAAAAGGATTTCTCGTGATAAAGTCTGCCCGTGCTGCCCCAGAAAATCATGTATTGAGGCCACATGGGGTGCCAGGCACCCACTAAGTCCTTCCCATCAACGACCCCGTGGAATCCACACAACAGCCCTGCAGCAAAAGGATGGTTTTTACCCTCATTTCACAGAGGGGGCATCTGAGTCACAGAGTAGCAGAACTTGCCCAGGGTCACAGTGGTACTAAATGGTAGGATTTAAACCCAGTCAGCTGGGCTCCCAGAGACTCTCCAAGAAGGAGAAAGTTCCCAGGCCTGGAGGCGAGCACACGTTGCCTGGAGGGCCAAGGGTCTGAGGGGCCCCGAGGGGACCCCTGCCCTGGGAGGGAGAAGAGGAGAGACAGGGTGACTGTGGGAGGGTGTGGGGCCCCCAGCTTTTCCACCTACCCTGGGGACACCGTTGAATCCCACTCCGTGTTAGAACAGTGAGACTGGAGCAAGCCCTGCAGATAAGCACCGGCCCACAGGGACTGGGCAGGCCAGCAGGAGGCTGCAGCTCCTCCTCCTAGAGCAGCCAGTGGCCTCCTGAGTGGAGGGGACTAGGAAATTATTTATCTGCATCCTCCATTCCACACAATTGGCTTTCCTTTGCCAGCTCCCTGCTGGGGTGAGAATACACAAAAAGCCTGGAAGGGGCGGTGGCGAGCCATCATAAAAGGCTTCCAAAAATAAGAGGCCCCCTCCCCGCTGTAAAGATAAATAGCTCTGGCATCCCCTCATGCCCCCTTCCTTCTGCCCAATCCCAGGTCACCCTGACTTGCCAAGGACCCTGGTAGCTCCTGGCAAGGGTCCAGAACCTCCCAGCCATTACCTGTCCCCTCTCCCAGCCCCCACCCCACGAGAGGCGGCACCACCGCAGCGACACCGTGTAATTCTGGCTGTCACTGCCCTAATTACACCCCACGGTCCTCCCGCCAGCGCCAAGCACCCCGCACTGCCTGCATAATGGACTTTTTTTAAAGACACTCTCCTTTTCACAGCTGCCTTTTGAAGGCGAACAATCTCACACAATGTCGCTTAATGACGGCACCGCCTTGCTCTCAGGCGAGTCCCAACCCCCAGCCCCTTTCCTCCCTCTCTCCCTCTCTTTCTTTTTTTTTTTACTTGATAATCATCATAATTGTCATAATCACCCTGGAGTTAAGGAAAGCTACCTGGGACATTTCAATCAATTATGAAGTGACCTAATAAAAGGTCAAGACGGCCAGTGTGAGAAGGGGCGCCGCAGGCAGGGAGGCAGACACACAATAGCTAGCACACACTCACACACACACACACACACACACACACCACATGCACACACCAGACCCTGGAGGCTGAGAATAAGGGAGTCAGAGACGGGGAAATTTTCTCTTGATGATTCAGAACAAGGAGCAAGGACAGATCTTCTGAGAGAGACCCACAGACCCCACCCACCCCAAGCCCTACAATTAGCAAAAGGCCCTTTGGAGAGACCCCAGGAGCCTGAGAGCAGTGATAGAGTGCAGGCACTGGGAGCAAGTTCTCTAATCAGAGTCCCAACTCAGCTCCTCCCCGGCTTCCTATTTAATCTCTGGAAGCCTTACTATACTCATCTGGAAAATGGGTTAGTAAAACAACCCACCTGGTGAAGACAGGCTGCCTGACCACGTTACCTAAAATACTCTCTCACGCTAGGCTAATCTCTAAACTGGTGCATTGATTTGTTTCCTTCATAGCATTTCCAGCAATCTGAAAACATATTGTTTGATTACATGTTTAATGCTCGCCTCTTTCAACACAACTATCATACCCTTGAGGGCAGCTAACTCACAGCTAGAGGGCAGGGTTTAAAGAATGCAAACTCCAGAGCTAATCTTCCTGAGTCCGAATCCTGGCTCCATCACGTACTAGCTATGTGAGCTTTAGTGAGTTAGCCTCTCTGCATCTCTGTTTTCAAGATGTGTATATGGAGATAGTCCTACCTGCTTTGTAAGGTTGTTGTGAGAATTAAATAATGTTTTCTAGATAAAGAGCTTAGAATGGTACTGGCATATAGTAAGCTCTAAGTCAAATGGTTATAGCATTATCCCAATCATCTCAACCAGTGCCTGATATTGTGCAAACAGACATCCAGTGTTTGTTGAGGGGATAATATGTCTACAGCTCCAAGTACTGAGAGCTTAGTACGCGTAAGCATTCACTACAATTTAGCTGTTTTTGTCACCTTCATCACCGTTATTATTGTCCTTGCCTGGAACGGCTCTCACCCTCCCCACTTCTAGGGACCACTGTCCCCTCGGTTCAGATGAGAGGTTGAGGTCAGGGATGACTTGCCACGAAAGCACTGACAGATCTGGGCAGTCAGGTCCCTGTTCTCCTGGCTTCCCCTGCATGAAGCTCTTCGGAGCAGCTGGCTCCAGAGGTGTTTAATAAACTCCGCTCAGCTCTCGCGCATACCCCTCCCGCAGACACTTGCCCTCGTCCCGCCAGTGCCTGAAGTCAGATCTGCTTTTGATGCATTGGGGCCTCCTAGGAGCGGGCTCTGAGATCCGACCGCCTGAGCCATCTGCCACAAGCCCCGGGCTGTTGGGAGGGAGCCCAAGCAATTGAGCGATTGAGGAGCAAGCGGCGCCCAGTGAGAAAGTGCTCTGTGCTCCTGGCTTGCCGGGGACGGCTGGCTCTCCAGCAGCAGAAGGGGAAGGGGGGACGGCATGGCCATTTAGACCTCCATCTATCCATGCCACCTACCTGTTGGACCTGGCAGGCCCTGGTGTCCATAGTGAGCTGTGAGCTGTCACCAGCAAGCTGGAAATAACCAATGCCAAGGCCCCAGGGGTGCCGGTGAAGGGGATGGGACCTGGGCCAGAGCCTTGGACCAGGGTAGGAAAGTCCAAGCTGGGTAAGAGCGAGAGGGAGAACCCAGACAAGGGCCGGGCAGGATGAAGAGCTTTAGATGCCTGGAAAACTGAAATGAGATTTTTGCACCATGCTCCTCCCTCCACTATAAAATTCAAAGTAAAATTTGCTTTCTTTAAATGACACAAAATTTACAGAACTACAAAAGCCATGCAGCATAGTGGTTAGGGGCATGGGCTCTGGAGCCAGCCTGCTTGCGTTTAAATCCTGGCTTTGGGCAAGTTACTTGAACGATCTGTGCCTCAGTTTCCTCATCTTTGAAATGGAGATGATGGCAACAGACTACTTCTTCAGGTGGTTTCAGGATTAAGGAGACAATATAAATTAAGTACTTAGAATATAACCTGTCACACTGTGAACGCCAGTGAAATGTCAGTGATCATCATTATGCTTTTTAAAATTAAAATATCTGCTTTCTAGGGTTTTGGATTGCAAAATTCTGGATGGGTTCATCAAAGCTGAGTGCTTTACCCTTTCTGGGGCACCTGCTCTGTGGCTGCCCTAGCACGTGCTCAGGCTTGCCCATGGAGGAATCCAGCCCCCAACAAGGGGGTCATTCCCACCCCCCATGGTGCCAGCACCCCATGACTCTCTGAGGCTGGCTCCAGGCGCTGCACTGGAAGGAACCATGAGGACAAGGACCATCAGCAGGTCCCCAGGGCCTGGGGTAGAGACCATTCCCGAGAAGGGGCAGGGAGCTGCAGCATCAAAGCCGTTCCCAGCCAAGCCTCAGGGCCAGGCAGGTTCCCACCAGAAGGATCCATTTGCCAGAGCAGAGCAGGAGCAGCAAAAAGGAGGAAGACTCACAGAAAGGCCCGAGGGTGCTAGAGCTGAAACCCCTCCTGGCTGGGACCAGGGTGGGGCTGAGCCGCAGGCAGCAGCTAAAGAGAGAAGATGCAGGGCTGGAGGAGAAGAGAGGCTCTGTTCTCTACCCTCTGCTTGGGTCCCCTGCAGCGCAGCAGATGAAACACAAGGAACTTAGCTCTGCCTTGAAGTGCAGAGAAAATCAGATTTTTAGAGTCATTCTTGGAGTGGTATGGTAATTAAGTACTCAAAAAAAGGAGAGCTACCAGCCATGAACAACTACTGGGTGGCCTGCCCATCCGTCTCCTTCTTTAGGAGCAGTTCTTCTGCCACCTGCCACAAGGAGGGGGGGGTCCCCAGCGGCCAGGCTCCTGCCTCCACCCTACAGCCACAGGTCAGTGGGAGAAGGAGGAGTCACCTCACCTGCCAGGCCCAATCAGAGTCACTCTCCAAGAATTTGGAAATGGAACCGAGAGAGACATTCGGAAGCATCTGGCATTTTTCCATGACACCCCTGGAATTGGAGCTGAAGGCAACCACGTGGTCCAGAGAAGTGAAGGAAGCTAGTCCACAGAGAAGAGAAGGAAGACAAGATGCACAATGAGGAACAGACAGAGACCCTGCTGGATCTCTAGCTGCCAGTTCTGGTCCTTTCCTGAAAAGCAGCTACATCTCTCCAGGAAATTCTCAACATCCATAGAATAAAGTCCCCCTTATGATGGCTACTTTGAGTGGGTTTCTGTTCCTTCGACCAAAACTCTGACTAATATGTTTTCTGTTGTATCTGACACTATTAATCTGAAATTCCATCATTAATTTACTAATAATGTGTGTGTACATCAGTTTCACATGCATCTCATTTTCAGAAACAAAATGTGAAGAAGCGGGAAGAGCATTGCTTGTGCAATCCAAATGAATTCCTCTGCCCAATGTGGCCTGGTCTTGCCTTGGTACCACATTCAAAGAAACACAGTCTAGCAGCCAAAAGCAAGTAAAAAGGAATTTCAGTCTGTACTTGAATCTCTCAAAGCATTGTAAAGGGGATCTGCAGGTTCTTAAAAACCCCTTTCCTCTTTTCTCTTCCTTTCCCCAGAGCATCCCATCTTCCAAACCTTAAAATTCTCTTCCTCACCTTCTCAGCTCACTCAGTCTCGGGTCTCTTCCCTCTCTCTTCTTTCTCAGCAATTCATTAGGTAATGTCTGAGCTCTCTTTTGTGCTCTCATTTCTCCCTCGCCTCCATTTTCCACGACAATAAGGAACCTGAAACTCACCCAGCAACTAGACCCTCCTGCTCCTCTGCCACCTCTTCGGTCCCACCTCCCCACTTGGTCTCCCAATTCTGGCCCACAGACTCCTGAGAATGAGGATGACAGAGATGGGATGTTCCTTAGAGGACTGAGGAGGGGAAATTGGAGCCCAAAGAACAATGTCCATAGAATGCAGGGACAGAGAGGGAGAGAGTGGAGGCTGAGGGCATCACAAGTCATCCAGTCTTGGCCCTGCCCCATTGAGAATCAAGGAAGTAGGTGATTCAGTGCCCCAGGAACAGCTATCAAAAACTTGCCTTCCCCTTGACCAGGGACATACAAATCCAGAGCCCCTACCTGGATCCCCAGACATCACCCAGTCCTGAGCTCTAGCGCTCCAGAGGCATGCTCCTTGCTCCCATTTACACAAGGTCAAGCCCTTGCCTCTCGCTGGCTCCCCTTCTTCCCTATAGCCAACTGGTCACCAGTCTAGAGAGTTCCTCCAGGTCATTCCTGGAGCCACAGATTCCCACCTGGCTCCTTGCTGCTGATGCCATCTAAACTCCCAGCCGCTGTCTTCCAATGCACATGTGTGTGCATGCACACACACATGTACACAGGCACACTGGAGACTGATCTTCCTTCTTCCAAAAGCACCACTTTCGTTTTTCTTTTCCAGTGGCTCCCCACTGCCTAGTGGATAACTCGCCATTTCCGCTTCCAGGCATTCAAGGCTCTTCGCAGTATGGCCCCGTTCTCTCAACCTAGCCCCCTCACCTCCCTGACACAAGCCTTTTGGTCCAGCTCAGCTCACTGGTCAGCACTGTGAACCATGGCTCAGGATGGTGCCTACCTGTAACACAGCCCACACCTGTACAGATCCAGCCCCAGCCTGCACGTTCCCTTCCTTGGCATACAAATGTGACTGAGATATTTGGATTTCTCCACAGCATATCGCTTCAATTGTAAGCTCTGAAGGGCAAGTGCTTGGTCCTGCCAGACTTCAAGAGCTACCAGAAAAGAAAATATGCAAATCACAGAACAGTCAGTCTAGTACAATCCTGTTTTTGCAAAAATAAACAAGCAAACAACAAATTCATGTAGGTGTGTATGTGGGTGAGTGGGTGGGTGTGGAAGGACAGTCAAACTTTTGGCAATGATCGTCTCGTGCTGGTGGGATCGGAGACAGGACTGGAAAAACTTTCACTTTTTATTTTATACTTCTTTCTTGTCTGAAATTATTATTGCAAGCACATATAACTTTTGTAATTTTTCCTTTAAAGAAAAAAAGAGTACTTTATAAAGAATCAGAAGACTGGGGTTCCAGTCTAACTCTGACATTAACTTACTATGTGGCCTTCGCCAAGTTCCTTCCCCTCTCTTGGCCTCAGTTTCCCCTTCCATATAATATGGCGGCTTGCCTTAGTCAGTGGTTTTCAAAGCTTCAGATTGCTGTGAGGAGTGAGGGGATGCTAAGTGGCTGAGTTGCAACCCTTTGTCCCTCTGTCAGCCTGAGCGGGAGCCCTTTTCTCTCTTGTCCATTTTGCAAATTAAATTTCCAATTCTTCAGCAAGGGGTTTGGAAACCACCACAGGAAGCAATGAGGAACTCTGAGGGGAGGGGGACTTTGGATGGGGGTTAACAAGGGAGAGCTATGCAAAAGGGAAGCACTCGGGTGGCAACGGGGACCCTGATGGGGAGAGGACCAAAGGCAGGAGAACAGGTCAGCAGGTGTGGAGAGCAGGAGGAAGCCTGCTAGCTGAGCCTGGAGGTGGGAGACATTATCTGCAAATCATGTATCTGATAAAGGACTCGCATCTAGAATATATAAAGAACTCTTAAACCCAAAAAAAAACTTTTTTAACCAGCCAAAGACCAAAAAGACATTTCTCCAAAGAAGATATGCAAAACGGTGATAAACAAATAAAAGGATGCTCAATATCATTAGTCAGGGAAGTGTGTGTGGCTCAATGGATAGAGCCCCCGTTTACCATATGGGAGGCCGCGCCGTGGGCTGATGCGGCAAGACCTCACAGCAAGGGGGAGATAAGCAGACACAGAGAAGACACGCAGCGAATGGACACAGCAACACAAGCAGCAAGGGGGGGATAAATAAATAAAAATAAATAAATCTTTAAAAATATATATATATATCATTAGTCATCAGGGAAATGCAATCAAAACCACAATGAGATACCACTTTGCACGCACTAGGATGGCTAGAATCAAAAAGGCAGATAATAACGAGGGCTGGCTACAATGTGGTGAGATCGGAAGCCTCATAACTGCTGGTGGGAATGTAAAATTGTGCAGCCACTTTGAAAAACAGTCTGGCAGTTCTTCAAGAGGTTGAACACAGAATTACCATATGACCCAGCAACTCCACTCCAAGAACCAAAACTTGGATGTGCAAAGCAATATTATTCATAATATCCAAAAATGGAAACAACCCAAATGTCTATCAAAACTGATGAATGGATGAATAAAATGTGGTATTTCCACACCATGGCAATAAAAAGAAACCAAGAACCCATACATGTGGCAGTATGGATGGAAACTTGAAAATATGAAGGGAAAGCTAATGACCACATGGTGTATGGTTTCATTTATGTGAAATGTCCACAATAGGCAAATCTATAGACAAAAAGTGGCTCAGTGGTTGCCTAGGGCTGGGGGAGACAGGAGGACTGGGAGGTGATGGCTGAAGGGTACGGCGTCTGTTTGGGGTGATGAAGATGTTCTAAAACCGATTGTGGCGATGGTTGCACAGCCCTGCGAATGGACTAAAAACCATTGAATTGTATGCTTTAAATCGGTGACTCGTATAATACGTGAACTATATCTCAATAATTCCATCACAAAAAGAAAAAGGAAAGAAGCAGCCGCCGCCGCCACTGCCGCCTTGTGGGGACAGGCAGATAGGACACGTGGGGACAGGCAAGGAGGGTTGGCCCCCGCTACCATCACGTGGGATGCTGAGAGAGCGGGGAGGAAGCAGAGGAGAGGAGCCAATCAGCTTTGCCCAGCATCAGGAGGACCCAGAATGAGGGCAGAGAGAACACCAGAGATACTAGGTGGTGATTACAGCTCAAAGAGCAATCTAAGGATGCTCCCGCCAATCCCCTGGTCTGTGCAGGCTTTTGTCCTGAAAATGCCAGCGAAAAGCAGTGACTCCACTGGTCCCCAAAGATAGGGCCAGATCCCAGACTCAGGATTCCGGCCAGGGAGCATCCGGCTGATCTGCCAAAGACCAGAGCAGGTGGCCCGCTCACAGGCCCTCTCCCCAGGGCCTTCCTTCCCTGAGGGTCCCCACCCCAGGACTGCAGGGAACACCTGCAGCTGCCCCAGAACCAGGATGAATGGAACAAATCTGTCCACGTGGCTCAGGGAAGACCCCTAAGGGTCCTACCCCTGGGTCTCCCAGGCATGTGATAGGCCTCATCATGGCCTTGGAGGAACAAGAGATTTCTACAGGAAGACAGCAGGGAAAGAATTCTGGAAGGATCCTCAGAAAATATCCTTGAAAAGAATGAAGATGCCCAAGGGCAGGGAGGGCCGGGACAGGCCAGAGGTCCAATGGGAGAAAAGATGGATGGAGTGTCCTGAGGGAATTCTCCATGGCCCCAGCCGTAGACTCATTCATCAGGTGGGGAAAGACTTATTTGTGTTTAACAGATCTGTAGTCAAAGCCCCCAGCTGCCGGGTCCTGCGCTTGAGGCTCTGGGGCCAGCGGCTCCTGCCTTCCTGGAGCACACAGCCCTTGGGCTGGACAGAACAGAGCTGAGGGTGCAAGGAAGGTGAAGCTGGGAGGTAGACTGGGCGTGCCAACCTTTCCGATGGAAGCGTGCCATCTGGTAAACTGCCTTGTCTTCGCTCCACGTGCAGGCCGTTTCCCCCATCAGCTCCTGCACGCTGCCTCAGCAAGTGTCTCAGCATCCACAGACTTCCTCTGTCTCGCCCCTCCACCCCATCCCGCAACGCATGGAAGTGCTCAGGACAGATTTGGAGGTGCAGAATGTCTAACCCTTGGAATCAGACAGGCTCATGTGCAAGCCTTAACTTTCCACACTCACTCCTAGGTATGTGATCTGGAAGAGCGGTTTTGGTTTGGCAGCCAGACCCCCATCCCTTCTTCCAGGTGTACATCCCTCCCCAGGGTGAGAGGGGCCCTTTTCCGGAAAGACCAGCAGAACTTCTCCCATTGCAGGGAACAGCCTCTGTGAGGGACTTTTATCTTCCCACTCCCTGCCATCCTCCCTCCCTCGGGCCCTTCTGGGTTCACCGCACATTGGGGTGAGCGGGGGGTCGAGATCCAGCCCACCCTTAACCTGCAAGTCTGACCCCTGCCCTGGTACAGGGCTGCCTCCCTCTGAAGAAGAGCCTTTCCCTAATGTCACAATGAGCTGGGACACCCCAACCAAGGCCAGGACACAAGGGATCACCAAGTGCCCTTACATGAGACACAAGGACACACCACACAATTGTGGAAGAGCTCTGGCCTCTCAAGCTTGACTGGAAGCACACTCTCTGGACACACAGTCCCCGCTCAACTGAAAGAAACCCTATCCAAGGGCCCAGACACCACTTCCCACCAGAAGGCAGGCTGAGCTGCCCTGGCCCACAAGAGGCACAAGCAAGAGCCACCACAAGCCTGCAGAGGTGGGTTTCCAGGAGCCCAAGCTTCCCCAGCATCAGCCAGCACACCCGCTCTGTGACTATGGGTGCATCTAGTCTGTGGGCCTTTCAAAGGCAGGGAGAATGTACCACCCATCTCCTGGTCCCCAGTGCCCAGTGTGAGTCCAACCAAGTGCATGTTTAACATGGATGAAACTGTAGGTCCTACAGCCAACCTGCTGGACTCAAATACAGACTCCACCACTGCCGTGTGACCTTGGGCTAGTAACTTTACCTCTCTGATCCTCAGTTTTCCCATCTGTAAAACACAGCTAATGATAGTATTCATCTTTTAGGATTGTTGTGGGATTAAAAGAGATAATGTATAGGAAGTACTTAACACAGGACTTAGCATGAAATAAGTGCTCAATATACATTAGCTATTACTGTTATTACTATTACGACTCCAGCTTACATTGACTTCTGAAATTCTGATTTCATGAACTCACAGAATCTTGTATCTGGAAGGGTCACATTTTCAAATAAGGAAACTGAGGCTCAGAGAAGTCAAGAACATTGACCAAGGTCACATAGCTGGTAAGGGACTAAACCACAGCCAGAAGGCAAATTTCCTACATCAGCATTATTTCCATTGCATCATCCTGTGAATTCTTTTTCATCTGCCTCCTCATTTAGGACTATGTTTCAAACATGGTTTTATTTCATTATTTAACTGCCTCATCTGTGGCTATGCAGGGCATATATTTGTGCTCATGTGTGCATATATGTGAACGTACACAGGTTTGAGAGTGGGTGGTGCGTAGTTGTGTGTGTGCACTCAGGTGTGTACACTCACATTTGTGCTGGGTAATTGCACTTCTGCTGCATTTGTATGGTGTGTAGGGGAGCAAGAGCACGTGCCTGCCTGCCTGCATGTGGATAAGTGGGGGTGCCTGTGGGGAGATCTGGCTGTGTCCACGTACATGTGTATAACTGTTTGGGGGTGAGTTCCCTCCCCAACATGATCATAAGGTCATTGAAAGCAGGGCTGTGTCCCTTGCTTCTCGGTATCTGTATCCTTGCTTCTGGTGCCTGGCACACAGTAGGCCTCAATAAACACGAGTGGAGTGGAATAGAATGGGGTGTGTGTCCCCTCGGGTGAGCAGAGAGGACTTCCGCTTCTTCAGCAGACTCTCCTACGGAGCTCAGCAATTATGGGAGGGGGTGCTCCCTGAGGACCTCTTCCAGGTGGGCCATCCTGTGCCTTTCCTGAATCAGGCAGTAAGTGCAAAACAGCTGGCTGGGGCCCTCCCAGAGGGAGTGAGACAAAGTGGGTGCCCAGGGACATACCCCCAGCCTGAGGGTGGTTGCTTAAGCGGCAGTAAAGGAAACAAAAGATGAAATACATCAGCCATTGGCAGCAGTAAAAAGAGCAAAATCACTCAGCAGAAAGCCATGTGCTATCCATCATCCGGCCCTTCTCCACTTCAGCTGCTGAAGCAAGAGGGTTTTTTAATGCCCTCCAATTCATTTGCATTCGTACAGCCACTTTTTTATGGTATCAGGGGTTGCCAAGAAGATCTGAGCAGTTTTTTAAAGACGTTGATAAACCATTTCTGCCAGGGAATAAAGTTTTTTGGGGGAAAAGGGAAAAGAAAGTTTTCCAAAATAATGCATTCCATCTGCAGAGTGATGGGTAAGTGATTCTGTAGATGTATTGGCCCCATAAAACTGAGCAAGGTGTTTGGCCCAAATGTGCTCTGTGCTGGTGAGATGAGCAGTTTATTCATTTTGCAGCTCAGTTGAGACCTAAAACTTTGCAGAGAGTCCCTGAGAAGAGCTTCAATGGCAGCCTGCATCTTATATGTGACCAGGGCTCATGACCCCAGGACACATACACACTGTCAAGGTCTCTGAGCTTTACAGG
>JAQZBX010007676.1:7643-50000 GCA_029593785.1 Cabassous unicinctus | reverse complement strand
CCACTCAGGATGGGGGGAGGAGCTGTGGACTAGAGTGGACTTGGTGGTGTTCTGTTGTAGACATACTGTGATTCAAGCAATGGAAGAAATTGTAACAGTGAGGTGGAGCCGGTGGCCACTGGACATTTTTGGGGCAGGGAGAGGAGGGGCAGTTGAAATACTCGGGCTTTTTTGGGACTTTGGGGGTTGTCCTGAGTGGTGATGCAGCGACGAATGTAGGCCATTTTCCATCAGAATATACCATGCAGAACTTGGTGCGAAAGAATGTGGTCTGTGATGTGAACTGTAGTCTATGCTCGGTGGCAAGGCCCCAGGATGTGTATATCCATTGCAGGTGTAGTACCACACGGATGGGGAATGGTTGTGTGGGGTGTTTTTGGGGGTGTGGGTGGTGGGGAGCATGGGAATCCCTGTAGTTTCTGAGTAATATTTGGGTAATCTAGGCACCTTTTTAAAATGTATATATATATATAACAAATAACATTTATGTAAACAAATGCACATATATGCATATGTATTTATCATTTTACAAATTAAAAAAAAAAAAGAATTTCATTATTCTCATAAGGAAAAATACTTTAATCATTGTACACTAGAGGGGAACCATGACAATCTTTGTAGATTTTTTAAAAGTTCTTTAGCACATTAGTCATTTTTTGAAGTGGTTTGCTAATTTGAAAATGTTTAAATCATTCAGGAGTGGAAGAAATTAAGAAATACTCTCCACTGCACAGATCTCAAGGTGCCTAAGTGTGCAGGGCACAGTCCAAGTGGAACAGTCCATGGGGCACTATAAGGGCCCTCACAGCAGTGTCTCAGGCTTCTTCCTGGGTGCTGGTCTAAGGGTGTGATGCTGTGGGTGTTCCTTGCCTTCCAGGTCTCTCCCTATTTGTTTTCAGCAGCTTTTGGGGGTGGCCTGGGCTCCAGGGGGCACTCTGGCTGTGTACTCACCCACCTCCACCTGGTTGCTTCAGGCCCCATTGGGCCACACTTTCCATAGTGTCCACCTCTTCCTGAGGTGACTGTATTTTCTTCGAGGTGACAGGCATTGTCTCCTGCACAGGTGGTTCTCGACAGCATTTTTGGCCCCTCTGGACTTCGGGAACGTGCCTGTGCACAGGGAAAGCCCATGGCTGCTGCCAGCAAGCATGGTAGATCACACTGGAAAATGCTTTGGGACTTCACTGTGGTGAAGGCAGAGTGTTTCGAAGTTATCCATTGCCCAATCCCAGGCTAGTTCTCGGTTTAGACATGGTGGCACATGGGGCTCAGGTCTTGCCCATTCCCAGGGCATGTATTCCAAGGTGGGTGGTTGGAGATCCATAGCTTCAGCCTCCTGAGCAAGCCACATTATGTAGCTGGTCTAGGAAAAGAGGCAAATGGTTCAGTTGGGTACTGACTCTGGGGTTTTATAGGGTCCTGTCTAGTCTATGTAGATGGAAGCCAAAGTCCAAAGAATATGTGGGGATTGATGCTCATTTCACTTGCAAATTGCTTCAGAGCCTGCTAGGACTAAGGTGAAATTGTATCATTCTGGATGGCTCTATTGAAAATCTGAGGATTGTGATGATTGAATCAGGCAGAGGCCTGGGGAAAGGAAGGAGGTCCATGGTGGGGTGGGGATGGGGTTTAGTTACTGGCAGTTTCCAGGCACTAAAGAGTCTCTTCATGAGTCAGCCACTGGGTAGTAACATTTTTTTACCTAATTCTCAAAAAAGCCTTCAGCTGGAGCTAACATTTGGAATATCAGACTCAGAAATACATCTGACAAGATTGTTTTTCCTCACAATTCAACCATGAATTCAGAATTTTGCCTAAAAACCTACTAATGAAAAAGAAACAATAATGTAGAACTGAGATGTGATCTTGGATTATTGAGTGCAGAGTATTGTAATGAGTCATGTGCAAGGATTTGAAAGTTCCAGTCAATAGATGAGTACTTAACAATACTTATGAAATAAAATGGTGACTGAAAATTCTATTATGTTGGTCACTTCCTATTTTAATTTATCTTTAAATGTAATTATGAGGACTAGTTTTAAGCAAAAAGTAACTTTAGATATTAACTGGAAAATGCACAACTGAAGATGTTGTGTCATAATTGTTATATAGTGTTAACCTGTATGTAAATAGCAACGATGAATGGAACATAAATAAGCAGCTAACTAGGGAGTAATTTCTGGTAGTGCATACATTTTTTCCATTTAAAATGTCATTAGCTGTCTCATAACTTAGAATTAATAAGAAAATTGTCTGCTCTGGCATATTGGGTGACCTAGGCATGAAAAGCCCCACAACCCTGAGTCAAGAAATCGATCATTCCCTACATTAAAAATGTGTCTTCACCTTCTATCTCCAGGAGGGCAGCGAAGAAAGCGGCGGCCAGGGCGCCTGCTGATGGAGCTGTCGGTGCTGGGTGCCCCTCACCCATCTCTCCTAACCACTGCGGGCTAAGTCTCCTGGAAGGATTCGAGTCTCCGTGCTCAACTTCCTTACACGCAGCCGCGCGGGACCCCCAGGATGCAGCTCCAGAACTTCCATAGCGTCTTCTCCGCAGGACGCCCGCCCACTGCTCGCTGACCCGTCGCCAGTGCAAGAGCACGAGGGATTCATGCTGTATGGCTGCCTGAACTCTGACCCAGATGCTGCCAATGCCCGGCCCTGGACTGCAAGTGTGCTGTCATTGCCTGTGTCTGTGCCTGTGCCAGCTGTCCAAGGCTGACCTGTGGCATTGGGGGGAGGCTGCCAGGTTAAGCTCTACTACTACCACAAGCAGAAATGGCATCTGCAATGGACGTGGATATGATCCCTCAAAAGAGGGTGCAGAGTTTGAGATACAGAGCAAGAACCTTCAGCTCTGTTGGCAAGAATGTAGAACAGATGACACCAGGCCATGCACAGGATGCAGTTCTGACATCATCAAGAGGAATGGCAGAAGCTATAATCACATGACCCGTGCAGGATCTGGCTCTGGATTTTGCTGGCTTTGCCTGAAAAACATCTCAGACTTGTATCCAGAAGACAATTCTGGGGCACATAGATTAGTGCTCTGGTGGGGATTTCCCTCACGGCTGGAATTGCCATTCCTGCCATGGTCACTGGCATTCATGGCTGTGTTGGCAGGAAGATCCTCAGCAAGTGGGAGGGAAGAGAAACCTCAAAGCACAAGAGGACTTGGCCATGGCAGGAGGAGTGACTTTGTGAGGTATGGCATCCCCAGTTATTTCTGCATACGTCCATATATTGCCATTAGTGTTGGTCTTGGCACCCCTATTATGCTGGCATATGTTTTTGGGTTCATGTCCATTTCTCTCTGTCATGGAGAAGGCTGTGGAGTTAGCACAAGCAAGGGAAAAGGAGTGAAAATTGAGTTTGATGAAGATGATGGTCCAGTCAGTGACAGATGCCTGGTGTATTTGCAGGAATCTCAGCATGGGGGAAAACAGCCCGAAGGCCTGACTAGTGCATTGATAATCAGTAGAAGCCCTACAGATGATCTCAGTGTCCTGCAGGGAACTTACAGGGAAATAGCCAGCTTTGTAGTATTCTCAGTGGACATGCTGAGAGGGGACTTTCTGTCCATGGCAAGGGAAATGCAGCAGGGTAAAAGTCCAAGCCAATGTTCAAAAGGAAATTTTCCTAAAGACACAGCCAGGCTTTCTGAAATTAGTGACAGTACAAGAGCACATGTGATGGTCAGCTCCAAAATCAGTTACTGCAACCCACAGGACAGAGTGTGCAACAATAGGGAAATCTAAGTGGACAATGAAGCCAAAAAAAGACACTATCAGCTAGGGAGTGGAAGCAGCAGGGAGGACTCCCACTATGTTCCTGCTCAGATGGCGGAGATGAAGAGGAAGGTAGTGGGGGTGAGTGGGGGTGGCAGCAGTGAGGAGGATCCCTCCTGCAATTGTTGAAACTCTGGGCAGAAAAACTCCAGGGCCAGCAAACCCTGGGACATCAGCCTTGTCCAGCCTGAGAGCATCCACAGTGATTTGCAGAGTTCTGATACACAGTTGATGCCCCAGACATCTCCTCAGATGAGTGTGGCTTCCCTGCTCCCATCCTGCAGCCTGGTCCAATACCACAGAGCCCAGGTTGCACCCAGCCCAAGTGCCCATGTGAACCTACCTGCCCCAGCTGAGAGGCAGACTGTCTTGAAGCCAGAAGGTGCAGAAGCAAGAGTATGAAGTGGAATGAATGGTCTTGTTCTGAGAAGCACACTTAATGTAACTCCATTGTTTGGAATCTTTTTTTTCTTGGAGTGAGGGGTGGGTGCTAAATATTTTATTTTTAAGTCTCTGGTCACAGTTTTTCCTCAGAGAAATTCTGAGAAATTTGCAATTTCTTATCAGACTAAATATGCAATTCTTGCTCTTAGTCCAACCCCCTGTTACCCACAATTTAATTTTAATTTATTGGTTAACTTCAATCCATGAGATGATTCATGAAGTGTGTGAGAGTACACAAAGGTATGTGTGTATGCTAACATATTACTGAAGGACACATTGTAATAAAGATTTCTGTCATAGATCAACTTATCTCATTTTCTTTGTCTTGGATAGTCCTACAGAGCCAAGTGTTTGGTTAAAATAGAATGCTATGCTTTGAAAATTTCTACAGCTGAGCTTGTTTAAATCTGGGGAAGAAAGATTGTATTCAAATAATACCATGGAGCCATCTATGAAGCAAAGACTCTTTCCAGCATGACAAAAAACAAAACTAGGTTTGGCTTTGAACTATAGAGTCATACTTAAGAATTATTAGCTGATTCAGCTGGATAGAGAAGCTAGGCATTAAAATGAACCTAGTTTACCCTGAAGAGGCAGCTGTGCAGTTTTTCTTTTAAAGCGTTATTTAACCCTTTCTGCATTGCTGTCACTTGTAGCCATGTGCTTCAGAGGAGGGGAGGAGATGGTGGTTTATGCTAATTCTTAAGAGAAATCCCAATGGATATTACAGGGTTACCAATTTGGGACTAGAAGTATTTTTATTAGAAGAAGAAATGTACTACTTCTGCATAATCATCCAGCAAAAACCTAGATGTTTGCTGTGTTCTAAGGTACAAGCTTCCTCTTTCAAAAAACCTTTTCAGTTTTCCCAGTTCAAAGAGTTTTCTCAGTTTCTTACAGTCTCAAAAATTTTCTCAATCTAGTTTAAGTAAGAGACACTAAGGAATCTCACTGAAATTTAGAATGATAGGAGAAATGACACATGTCATAAAAATCTCTGAATGTATTTATTTTTCTCTGATCTTATAAATTTTTCAAGGCTGAGCCAAGTTATTATTTTAGATTTATTCCTCAGCCTAGAATGTTGTCCTTAGAAATGAAAGGACATATGTAGAATAACAGGAAAATTAAACAAAGTTTCATGAGACCTGATGTAAGATGGCAAATCTGGCAGTAAATTATTTTGTGACTGTGTGTGCCCATTACCCTCTCATGCCCCTAATTTCCCCAATTTTCAGACTATATTTAAGGCATTTCCATTGCCCATCTTCTTTATTACATTAGCCCTGGGCCCAGAGGAAAACTGAAAACATGCTTTCCCTGAGGACAAGATGGCTTTCTGTTTCATTGCACAGGTGCACCTGCTCTGTCTTCCTGGCCTGTGTCTAGAGTGACGGTGATGTGTCTGGACAACAACCAACTTGGAAGATGCTTCTCTTTTGAGCACTGTAGCCAGTTCTCTTGGGAGAACTGCTGTTAGTGGACTTTGGGTCTATGGAAGAAAAAGCCCTAGAGGTTTTACTGTTTGTAAAAAGGAGCCTGTTTGGAAAAAAAGGCTGACACTCTGGAGATCTCTGAAATGCAGATTAATTCAAGTCTTGCAATTCTCTTGAAGCCCCATCACAGGAGCAATTAACTTGGATAAAAAAAATCTACAAGAGTTTGCAGCCAAACCTGTATTCTTATATAGGCTCCCCTGCTTATTGTTGTAAATAGTGGCGACCTAATCTCTGAGTCTGTTTTTACATAGCCAAAATGGGAATACTAATCTTAAATTAGGGGCTTGTCAAGATTAAGTGAGAGGATGTACTGAAGAAGCCCTGATTTCAGGATTAGAGGCTATGGAAAACTAAGCTTACTCAAACACTTTGCAACAATCATGCTGTATTGCTCAGGCTTTAGCAGATGAAAAGGTCAATTACACCACCTGGGAGACCAAATAAGTAGTGCATTGGAAAAGGTTTTGGCTTAGAATGGGGGAAAGTGAAATTTTCTTTGCACACAGCATTTGATGACTGGAAATTTTTACTGTGTTAAAGGTATATGATGCAGCAATGAGGAAAACACAAAATTCTTGTCCCCACCAAACAAACTCTAGTGGGGAAGGACAATCAGACATATAATCTGGATGGGGAAAAGTGCACTCAAGAAAAGCAAGGAAAGGAATAGATATGGTGCTACTTTGGATAGGTGGTATAGGGCTCTTTGATGAAGGAATATTTTATTAAAGACCTGAAAGAAATGATTAAGCAAATCACGTGGATATCTAGGGAAAAATCATAGCAGATGAGAGGACAAAATAAACTACAAGGACACTCAAGTGGAACATCCTTGGCCTGTTTTAAAACAAAACAAAACAACCTAGAGGCCTGTATAGAACAAAGCAGATTGTGGAAGAGAATGGTAGATTAGATTGAAGAGTTGGCTAGGGGCAAGATGTGTAGATAATCAAAACAACTCTGAAGACAAAAAATTCTAGGTTCTTTTGAGGCCTGGTAAAGAGGTAATCTTGAAAGCCACAGAGGTGAGAGCCACCAGTTAACTTTTAAAGACTGAAGGGAAGGAGAGCATTTCTGGTCACCAATCTTAGTGGGATCGGCCAATGGAAAAACATTATGCATATCATAAATGGAGATTCATCATTTGAAAAAAGTGTGTTGCCAAGTTGATTTTGCCACAAAATATAGAGAGATCTAGGTGATGAGGAGGTGGAGAGTCATCACACATTTTTACCATGCCTTAAAACATGGTGAATTTTGTGCAAACACTCATTCCTGCATTCATGTGGCACTGATCTTTGGTGACCCATTTCTAAGTTTTCCCCACAAATCCCCACACTTTATCTGGATTAAATGGTTCTAATATAGAAAAACCTGAAAGAAAGAACAGCTCCACAGGAAAATGTGCGTGTGGAAAATTAAACCTTCAGGAAGGTTGGCTAGGGAAAGGACAGGAGCTGCATGCTGAGCTTTGACCCCTCTTCGGATCAGTTACTTTTCCTTTCCTGCCCCACAAGTTCATTATAAAGCTGAGTTCCATGAAATGTTAATAGGTTAGCTAGGGAATTCAAGGGTCAACAAAGCACCTAAGGTTAGCTGTAGCAACTTTTCCTGTTTGCTTATTTACATAACTAGGGAGCAGGTCCATAGCACCCATATGATCTTTAAGGAGAATATAACTCACAAATATTTAGGAATCAATGGCCATATAAGAGAGTTATCTTAAATGTAAATGATCTTATTTTATCACACATAAGCATTAAATTAGTTGACAAATATTTTTTGAAGGTCTCCAGTGTTCCAGACATGGATTTTTTCTAGTAATTAAATAGTAAAATATATAAAGTTCCCAGCATCACAAAGTTTATATCTTAGTGGTAGTGTTAAAAAATAATTAAAATAAAATGTGTCATATTCAATCCTGACTCAGGAATTCTGGGAAATTATTCTGCTCATGGACTTGTAACATTCTTGGAAAGATGTTCTCCTCAACACCAGCAACTGTAGTACTGATAAGATTGAACTTTACTGCACCTGCCTCCCCAACTAGACCCATCTCTAATTGCTATGTTCATGACATGCCTAAGCATATTCCAGTCACTTACTAGATACCTGATTGTATTTGTCCATTAAACATCCAAGCATTTGATGGGGAAATTGACTAATTATTTCTTCACACCTGGCCCTATGGAGACAGGATTAAATTAGTAAATATGTTGTGATGACATTATTTGTTATTCATTCCTGAATCACACTCTGGATCACAGAGATGTGAGGAAAATAACAAAGGGACATCAGAGTCATGAACATCACTTGTTTGGTCAAGATGTTCTAGGTCATGTGGGAAAATCTATCTGTTCTGAGAACAGACTTCAGGTTCAACCAAGAGGCAGTAGCCAAAATTCTCCTAGAACCACCCCCTTGTAACAAAAAATTCTTGAAATAAACAATATAACAGGCAAGCATAGAAGTTTGATGAAGGTAGGATGTACAGAAAATTGAGGAACCACACAGTGGTGATTTCTTGGTTTTCTGATTACCTCTCATTTATTCCAACAGGGTAATGCAGGAGCCTCCAAACCAAAACTGCCAACAGAAATAGAAAAAGAGCTTATCCTCAATTCTCCACCAGGCAGAAGCAAGTGGTTCTCTGACACCTTCTTATGACAGTGATTGAGAGGTTGAGTCGGAGATGTTCTTCCATCCCTGTCCTGAAGAAGCAGGTGGTTCCCCAATTCACTGCCATGGGAGGGACAGAGACTGAGTACAGAGCTGAGCCTCCATTCCATTCAGCATCCATGCAACTAAACTGAATGATGTAAGGTGTGGCTAGTAAGCACCATACTCTCCTGTTATCTATGTTGTCAGTGAGGACCAATGTAAGGTGCTATCTTTACACCCACTTGACAGAAATGAGTATGAAGGCGGCAGTACAATTCAGGGCCAGTCAGCAGTCCTGACAACACCCTATTCTCTCCATGGCAAGCTGAGGTTTCAACCCTAGCTGGAATTAGCAAGTTGGACCCAGGATGGTAATCATAGCTTCTCTGCCTTTATCAGTTTTATATATGGGGTGTCAAGTATTTAAAGGCAATGGTTTCATTTTTAAAATATAAAGTTTAAAATAAGTGATCTCATCCTTTTCCTTTCTTGTTAGGTTAAGAAACAGATTCATAGAGTTTCAGTAATTTTCCACAGGCCCAGGTGCTAAACATATAGCAGAACCAGGTTTAGAGCTCAGTCTTCTTGCCTTGATCTACTCATTTTAGAAAATCATATATATAAATATAGCAGCAGGTTGAATGATGTTCTCCAGAAATAAAAGCCTGCTCTTAATCTTAATCCCATTTCTGTGATTGTGAATCAATTTTAAACAGGATATTTTGAAGATGTTATTTTTAGTTAAGATGTGGCAAACTGAATCAAGTTGTGTTGTAATCCTATTACTAGAGGACTTAAAAAAGATAAAACTGTGGGATGGAGCCAGAACCAGGATGTCAGTGGAACACAGAAAAGAAGGGAAAGGGTATCACCATGTGTCAGGAAAGTCAAGGAACTCAAAGATTTTCACTGAGCTTGAATGCACCAATCCTGGAGGGATGCAAGCATTCTAGCCTCTGAAACCATGAGTCCCCAAATTCCTATGGTTTAAGCCAACTCATTTTGTTGTATTTGTCTCAGCTGCCAGTAAACTAAGACATATATAATTGGGTGGCAGTTTTACCCAGTGGAAAGTGTTTTGAATATTATGGACTGAATAATTGTTCCTGGACACTCAAATATATCTAGTTCTTAGTCCATGGAAAATATGAGTGTTAGCCAAAATAGAAAAAGGGTATTTGTAATTAAGTTAAGGATCTCAAGATGAGGATATTATCCAGATTATACCAGTGGGCCCTAAGTGCTACTCAAGTGTTATAAGAATGGGCCACACATAGATATGACTACACAGAAGAGAGAAGGTGATGTTACAAACACACAGAGAAAGAGATTGTGAAGTAGGCTGATCATGGAGGAAAGAACCAAGAGTCAAGGAAAGCTATCAGCTACCAAAAGCTAAAAAGGCAGGGAATGCAGCTCTAGAGACAAGGAAACATATTCTCTCTTAGAGCCTCCAGAGGGGGTGCAGCCCAGGCAACACATTTGGTTCAGATAATAGAAACTAATTTTGGATTTCTGACCTGGAGAACTCTACTAAAATAAATTTGTGTAGTTGTAACCCACCAAGTTAGTGGCAAGATGTTACAGAGGCTGTAGGAAACTAATGCATGAAGCACAGTCTCTGTAAATTGTGCTTCAATGGAAAGTAGTGTGAGGTGTTGGAAAGCCACATGAGTAATTGTCAGAGTAATCAGAGAAATCAAATTAAATACTTTGCTGGCTTTGTATTAATTGTCTTCTGATTATTGCAAGTGGTGACAGCAATAAAAAGAATTAATGAGGTAGTCCCTATTAGAACTTGGTTCTATAAAAATGTGAATAGTATCTGCACAATTTTCTGCCTAGAATTCCACTTCCACGTAACTGAGGAATACAATATATTGTGTACCAAAAATTTAATTAAAATAAATTTGTAAAAATTCAGTTTCAACACTAAAATAAATGTCCTCATTAACAAACAGCACTGATTTATCAAAATCTTAATTTGGTCAAGTATAAGAGCATTTTATATTTTCTATTTGAAAGGAATTGTTTTTTGAATTTTGTATTGAAGTAAAATTCACAAAACATGTAAGTATCCATTTTATGGTATAGGGAATTCAGTGTCATTTAGTACATTCACAATGTTGCACAACAATTATTTCTATCTAACTCCAAAATGTTTTCATTAATCTAAAAGATAACACTGTACCATTAAGGTTTCAGTCCCAATCCCTTCCCCCTTACCCTGACAACCACTAATGAACTTCATTTTATCTGTGAAATTTCCTCTTTGGTCCCTTTAATATAAATGGAAACACACAATATGTGACCTTTTGTGTTAGGCTTCTTTTACTTAGTATAACATTTTCAAGTATATCCAAACTCTATCATGTATCTGTACTGCATGGCTTTTTATGGCTTTGCAATATCCCATTGTATGAATAGGCCATCTCTGGTTTATCCATTTTATCCATTGGCAGACAGTGGGGTTGTTCCCACCTTTGGGCTGCTGTGAATACTGCTGACATGAACATTCATGAAAATGTATTTGTTTATATAACTGTTTTCAATTCATTTAGGTATTTACCTAGGAGTGGAATTTCTGGGTCACATGGTAATTCTAAATTTAAATTTGAGGAATCATTTAACTCTTTACCACAGTGGTGTCATTCTTTTACATTTCCACCTATAACATATGAGGGTTCCAGTTTCTCCACTTCATCCCTAGCACTTCTTTTCCTTTTAAAAAAATAAAATATCTATCTTAGAAGCCTATTGTTCTGGGTGTTTTTTGTGGCAATACATAATATATTTTATTATATTAGAATCCACTAAAGTGTTTAGTGTGGGCTACCAGGTGAATTCATTTTTTTCTTTATTAGAGAAGTTGTGAATTTACAGAACAATCATGCATAAAATAGAGGATTTCCATACATCACCCCACCACCAACACCTTGCATTGGTGTGGAACATTTGTTAAAATTAAGGATAGCACATTTAAAATAGTTGTACTATTGTTATTTTTAAACAGCTTTATTGACATACAATTCATATATCATAAATATACCTATTTTAGTACACAATTCAATGATATTTAGTATATTCACACATATCTTCAACCATCACCACAGTCTATTTTAGTATATTTTCTTCAACTCATAAAGAAACTCTAGACACAATTAACATGTATTAGATTTGTTAAATAAAAATCACTGACAACACCAAATGCTGATGCAGATGTGGAGAAACAGGAACTCTCATTTACTGCTGGTGTGAAAGCAAAATATTACAGGCATTTTGGAAAACTGTTGGGCAGCTTCTTCTAATGCTAAACATGGGTTTACCATAATATCCAGCAATGTTGCTCCTAGACATTTACACAAATGAGTTGAAAACCTCTTTCAATACATTAGCCTGCACGTTAATGTTTATAGCAACATTGTTAGTAATTATCAAAAATTGAAAGCAAAAATGATGTCTTTCAATAGTTGAATGCATAATCAAGGGGTGGTATATTCATACAATGGAGCATTATTCAGCAATAAAAATGAAAGTGTTATCTAGGCACAAGAAGACATGGAGGACTTAAATGCATATTGCTAAGTGAAAGAAGTCAGTGAATAGGCTACCATATTGTAAGATTACAAATATATGGCACTCTGAAAAAGGCAAAACTATGGAGAAAGTAAAAATATCAGTGGTTGCCAAGGTTTCAGCATGAGATTAATAGATGCAGCAAAGGTTAAGGCAGTAAAACTATTCTGTAATGTTCAATAGTGTAGATACATTACATTATGCATTTGTCAAATGCCATAAAACTGTATAACACAAAGAATGAAACAATGTAATCTATGGACATTATTAATACAATGCTTCCATATTGGTTCATTTTTAAATAAATACACTGCAAAAATACAGGAAGCTAATAATGGGGTAGCTGTATGTGGGAGGAGAGTGAGTATATGGGAATTCTCTGTATATTTTGTTCAATTTTTTCTCTACACCTAAAACTGCTATAAAAGATAAAACCTACTAATTGAAAATAAACTCCATACCCTTACCCTATTTCCACACTACCCACTCACTCCCAAACCTAAACAACCACCAATCTACTTTCATATATCTGTAGATTTACGTTTTCTGAATGTATATATGAATGAACTCCTGTTAGATTTAGTGTTATGTGATTGGTTTCTTTTACTTATAATGTTTTCAATGCCCATCCGTGTTGAAGAATCTATCAGTACTTCATTCCTTTTCATGGGCTGATAAATATTCCAGTGTATGGCTATATCACATTTTATTTATCCATTCTTCAGTTGGTAGGCCCTTGGTTTGTTACAACATTTTACTATTGTGAATAATACTGCTACACAGATATGTGTGAAATATTTTTCATGAACACGTGTTTTCATTACTCTGGGCATATGCCTACAAGCAGATTTGCAAGATCACTGGATAATCCTATTTGTTGTCATTAGAGGAAATTTCTGTTTGACAAAGCAGCTGCAACATTTTACATTCCACCCAGCAATGTAAGAGGGTTCTGATTTCAACACATCCATGCCAACAGTTGTAGTTATATGACTTTTTCATTCCAGGCATTCTAAAGGCTAAGTGGAATCTCACTGTAGATTTAGTCACATTTTCCTGATGACTCTTGAGGCTGAACATCTTTTCATATGCTTATTGATCATTTGTATATCTTCCTTGGAAAATACTAATTAAGGTATTTTGTTCATTTTTTAATTGTGTTGTTTTTCTTTGCTTATTATTGATATGTAAGTGCTCTTTATATACTGAAGATTCAAGAGTCTTATCAGATATATGATATTGCCATTTTGATGGGTGCTACTACAATTTCTTGATATATCCTTTGAAGGACAAAGGTTTTACTTTTGATGAAATCCACTTTATTTTTCCATTTGTGGCTGGTATCATATCTAAGAATCTTATACCAAATATAAGATCATGAAGATAAACCCCTATGTTTTCCTCTAATAATATTATGATTTAAGCTCTTTCATTTAAGTCTTTGATCCAATCTGTGTTAATTTTTCTCTATGGTAAAGGATAAGGGCCTAAGTTTATTCTTTTCTATGTGGATATCTTGTCATCCAGCACCAGCTTTTAAAAAACTCTTTCCATTGAATGGCATTGGTAACCGTGATTTATAAAAATCATGCTACCATAGATGCACAGTTTTATTTCTGGACTTTCAATTCTATTCCATTCATCTCTGAGTCAATTCTTGTGTTGAACCATAGTAACTTGAACCATTGCTTTGTTCTAAGTTTTGAAGTCAAGAAGTATGAGTCTATCTCTTTTGTTCTTTTTCAAGATTGTTGGGTCTTTGCAATTCCATATGATTTCTAAAACAAGCTTGACAATTTCTACAAAGAAATCAGCTAGGGTTTTGATAAGGATTGCATTAAATCTATAGATCAATTTGGAAGTATTGCTGTTTTAACAACATGAATCCTTCTGATCTATGAATGTGGAATGGGTTTCCATTTAATAAAATTTTTTTAAACTGCTTTCAACAATGTTTTGTAGTTTGTAGTGAATAAAGTTTGCACATATTTTGTTAAATTGATTCCTAAAATTTTTTTTAAAATTTTTGATGTTATTGTAAAGTCGCAAGAGTGAACAATCTTACCTTGTATATGATTTTAGAACAAGAGCATCCAGTGTTTCATCATTAACTGTGATGTTAAACAAATTTTGTATTCATGGAATAAAACCCACATGATCATGGTAAATAATTCTTTTTATGCTACTGGATTCAGCTTGTTAGTATTTCATTGTGATATTCTAAACACCTTGTAATAGAGGAACATTCTCATGTTTGTATTATTAACCACAATCATCATTCACCACTAAAAACACAATGTTATACAGTCCCTAGATTACCCTCTAGCTTTCTTTCAATTGTATTAACCTCTCTTACCTATGTCATTATATTCACTATAATGTGTTGCCATCAAATCTATCCATTTCCCCATATTAATAACCCACCCTTTTAAACGTCTACATACATTCAGCATCAGCTCTCCCTTCCCATACCACATTCTAACTTCTAATAACTTATACTCTAGAACAGCGTTTCTTAACCTTTTTCATTCCATGGACCCCTTTGCCAGTCAGGTGAAAACCACAGACCCCTTCTCAGAATGTAGCAGCAGATAGTTTTATGACACTCAACATCAGCATGTCTTTAAATTAAATTTAGGATTATTCAAAATTACATTTTACAACTATCCCATAATTTCAATACCTGATAAACTAACATGGTTCCACATCTGTTCAAATGGTTATTTTTGACAAACACTTAGAAATTTGAGTTTTCCCACAGCATCATAAAACCATTTCGGCCATCCTCACCAATCTTTTTGCAGGCAGTTATCCAGTGCACTCAGAACACATTACATTAAAATAAAAATCATACCAAGTCCACATTATACAGTGTATTATTTAATGAATACATCACACCCACAACAACACATCCCACAAGAATAATGGTGTTTTTAAATATATAAAATAAAACTACAAATGAAACCAGTTATATATATTGAAATAAAGGTACTAAAATAAAAATTATGATATAATACTATACATATGTGCTGCTTTCTAAACACATTAAATAATAATTCAATACATGAAAAATATAGGAAAATTAAAGTTTATTTTTTAAAGACATGTCAATGTGCAGACTGCTGTTTATCTTGAATAAGAACGTTAAATTGAGGCATAGTATTTGACAAGGCAGCATGCATATCATGTTGGACATCTAATCAAGTTCGATTTTTCATTTTTATTGTTACAAGTGTTAAAAATCCCAATTTACAGAGATATATTGTTGCGAATAGAATCAAAGCTTCCATGGCTTGTTTTACAAGATGAGGATAGGCTTCTTGCAGGGAACACCAAAATTCTCCAAGGCTTTCTGAGTTAAATTCCAATTCCAATTGTAGCAAGATCTTAGTCCTAAGATCATTGAGTTCATCTATGGTTAAGTCAACATCTTTGATAACAGTTTATATCAGAAAGAAAAGGATTACAGATCCATGGTTCAATTTTCACGCCATCAAGAATGAAATAACTAAGTTCTGTAATGTTTCCAAGTGTTTGCAGGTATCTCTTTTTAAAAAATGGCAGAGAATTTTGTACTTCAACTCCATCTTTGTAGAGCACTTCCTCCAACACTAGAAAGTTTGCAAGAATGTCAGCATCTACTCTCTTCTTCCATATTGGTAACTTAGCCAAGAAAGCTTGTAGTTTTCAGTTGTATCTGTAACAGTGACATCACAACTTTGAATAGAAAGATTTCTCTCATTCATATAGTGAAAAATACCTGCCAGATAAGCCAACCCATAGATAAAATTCTTTCTTTCAAACTGTTCTAAGAGTGGGTTTCCTTTTTCTTTCAGAAAAAATGAAACTTCTGCCCTGAGTTCAAATAAATTCTTCAAGACTTGTCCTCTTGAAAGCCAGCACACTTCCATGTGGTAGAGAAGGACTTCGTATTCTGCTCCCAGTTCTTGACAAAATCTTTTAAAAATACAATGACTCAGAAAACTCTTTTTGATAAAGTTGATAACTTTTATGGCTGTTAACAATACTTATTTCAGGATTGTTGGGAGAGTCTTTGTTGCCAGTGAATACTTGTGTAAAAAGCAATGAGTGATGACAACTTGAGGAGCTTCTTTTTTTTTTTACTAAAGTAAGAAAATCAGATGTATTACCCAGCATCACCAGAGCTCCATCTGTGCAGAGAATGAATTTTTTCTTTCCAATCAAAATTTTGTTTGTGAGAAAAAAAACTTTTTACCATTTCAAAAACATTGATGGCCTTTGTATTTTCCAAAAGAGACTCAGAAATAATAATTCTTTGATGGCATCAGCATGCACATAGCAAACAAAAACAAGGGGCTGGCTACATTAAGAGATGTCTATAGTTTCATCCAATTGCATACTGAAGGGGAATGGCAGGGCTGACAATTCCTGGATGACCTGCTTTGAAATATTAAAAGAAATATCAACTATTTTAGGATGTATTGTATCATTTGACAAGGAAATGGCTTCATTTCTTCCACTTTTCCAGTCCTCAAACCAATTCAACCATTTCCAGTGCACATGGCTTTACTAAAGTCTCTCCAATAGTGTAGGGCATCTTTTGCTTGGCAATCTGGTAAGCAATTTTATAGGACACTTCAAAGAGAGGCTTTCATGAAAAGGCAAATCCAAGTTTTGGAAGTATCCCTGCTTTTTCAAATTGAGCTTTTTTTGTATGAAAAAACTCACATCTTTAGATGTATTCTCAGCATGGACAGACATGAGATGGTCTTTCAATTTTGCTGGCTTCATACTTTCACTCACAAGAATTTTTCCATGCAAAAAACATTGCATCTTTTGAGTTCCATCCCATTCATTAATACAGGTAAAACCAAATAATACATAATTTTCATCATACTTCCTTTTCTTTGACATTTCAACTTAAATTGGGTCTGTAAAATAAAATATATAATTTAATTGACAGTTTTTAATGCCCAGTATTTTGTAAGGTTTTTAAGTAATTTGTTTGAAAAATATGTATATAAATAATTTTTAACTCTCAGATAGACATGTGGATTGCAGCAGTAGATCAGCATTCATGTTCTTTCTAGAATTTGGCATCTTTCCTGGAATTGCATGTAAAGTTGTATTGATTTCAGAACCTTTGTAGAAACCTAACAGCAAAAGAAAAATGTACAATACACATGGACATTTGCAGATATCGCTAAGATCACAGATGGCTATGTACTGCAATATCAGCCACTGACAGACATAAATATTGATTGCATGGATCAACAAATTCATGATGGGTGTGCCTGATATACACTCTTAGCCAGTGTGTCTATTCATGTTAAAAGTAACCTTTATATGAAAAGTCATGAATTCTCATTTAAACTGACCAGTTTTGTAAAATTTTAAAAATCAATGAAAACACCTTAACTACTTTCACTTTTTTGTTAACCAAAAATTGTAGACAGGAACATACTTAAATATAATGCAATCACTAGGCAACCAAAGCAACCATTTGGTAGCTGAATGACTACAAAGCATTGAGTTGCCAGCACAGATTAGATAACAGATAGATTTCTTAAGCTGGCAGGAAAAGTATGCACATTTTCTCTCCACAACAAAGGTGACCATGTTGTTTGGATAAAATGTGCAAGCTTCTTTGTATTTGTCACATATGACAATTTTGACCTGTCATTTTTCATGTTTTGGTTATTAGTTATAATGTCATAACTGTGTTTCTTTGATATGATTGGTTACCTAAAAATAGCTGGCATCATGGTTAACAAATTTTCAACACAAATGGCTTGGTCAAAATCACTAATAATCACACAGCATGTGTTGAATGTGGTATGTACTTCAGGCATGCTTTATTTTGTAAGGTTATATTTTTCACTTTGTTTTTTTATTTTTTATTGTACTTACATTGATAATAACTGTGCAGAGTGAAATTTTTGATGTCTATAACTTGTGCCAATTCTGTGATTTATCTTTAGAAAATGGCACTCCTACACTTCAAAAGATCAAAGACACTACTCAGGAGATCTCTTCTGTATGCTAACTATACTGTGTTGCCAAATAGTTGGCCAACTATATCACAGAATAGTTCATATACAGGACTGTCACCATGTGTGATCTAGCACTGGGCTTAACAACTACCATAATTTCAAAGTATGGAAAGCATAAAATTTTTTTGAGATATGCAACAACTGCAGTGTGATATGAAATGAATACTACTGTAATTTATTGCATTCATTAATAAGTGATGGAAATATTAGATTTCAGTTAGAGTTCAGAAAAAATATTGGTTCCTTTCAATTCAAGCTCATGGACTCCTTGATATTTTTCCTTGGACCCCTTGGATGTCTTTGGACCCCTGGTTAAAAACCCCTGCCATAGAGGCAGGACTGAAAGTTGATCAGAGCCTGCAGGCAGAGCTCCTCTAGAACTGAGCATGCAGTTGGGACTGGCACTTGAGCTGAGCATACATTTGGGCTTAATCTAGATCTAAGGGTACAGGTGAGATTTAAACTAGTGTTGAGCATGCAGGTGGCACTTAAACTGGAACAAACTATGCAGGTGGAACTTAAAATAGAATTAAGTTTGCAGACTAGACTTAAACTTGACCTGATCTTGCAGGTCAGGCTTCAACTTGATCTGAGCCTGGAGGCAAATTTGTCTAGAGCTGACCTTGCAAACAAAATTATCTAGAGTTTAGTGTGCAGGTGGGGCTTAATCTAGAGCTAACCAAAGGAGAGGGACTGAAACTTGATCTGAGAATGCAGGCAAAGTTTAAAATAGAGTTGACCATGGAGATAGGATTTAATTTAGAGCTGACCAAGCAGGCAGGGCTTAAACTAGAGCTGGTCATGCAGATGGGGCATAATCTAGAGCTGAATCATGTTGTGGAAACTTAAACTAGAGCTGATCAAGTAGACAGTACTCCCTGTCTCACCAAACCGGCAGGTAGAATAACCTTGTTAAACCAAAGTCTGATCATGTTAGGCTGTTGCATAAAACCCTCTAAAGTCTCCCCATGTTCAGAGCTAAAGAAAAGGTTAGTTCCTGCTGTCATCCAGAAATTCCTACAGACTCAGGTTCTGGCATAGCCCCTGTGCCAGCATGGGCCCTTGCTCACCCTGGAATGTGCCAGTCCCCCTCTAGTAGAAGCCTGATTATCCAGGCAGAGGAACAGCAATGCAAAGGCCCTCAGCAAGTCAGCACCCAGCCTTGGCTCCAGCTATGGGTTCTCAGGACAGCCTCCCTGGCCACCTTAGCTACACCTCCACACATACCCAGCACCACTTTCCCTCCTCCTGCTCTGCTCTGCTTTTCTCCATTTCAGCTGACTTTTCTAATTTACTGTCTGCCTCCCCAACTGGGATGTGAGCTCCAGGAGGGTGGGGTTTTGTCTAATTCCTGCAGTATTTTCATGACAAAGAATACCATATAAATGAGAAATACTAGTTAAATGAATTATTAAAAGAACGGTAGGACAGATGAAAATCGCACAGTACTCAATAAAATAAGGAAGAATCCCCAGGATTATAAAAGGACACAAAGAGTAGTGAAATTTGGTAAACAGACATTTGCTTTGAGTTTTTTATGTTTTTTTTTTCATATTCAAGATAGTAAGTAACATTGAGAAAAAGGTCAACTTCTGTGATTTCTTTCTCTTCTTTTGTTGCTGTCTTGAGAATGACAAATCCACCTCTTAGGAAGGCTCATGGAATATGGGTGCCTCAGATTCCTGGGGTCTACTCCATTTCACAGATGAGGAGACTGAGGTCTTGCAGAGGCCTCCTCTGACAGTGTGAGGGTCTCACAAGCAATTCCTGCCTGGCAGAGGCTGGTGGGTGATAAAGGGTCTCAGGATATTGGGAGAACAACTCTGTGAGTGTCTTGATATTTGTGCCACCATAATCAGATGTTTGGGCAAAAGGGCCTGGGAGCACCAGTTTATTCAGGAGGGGAGGCCAGAAAGCATACAGGAAGGCATGGGGAGCCAAAGTACAGGAAGAGAAGAATCCCAATAATGGGCATGTTGAAGAGTAGGTCACACCATGGCACCTGGGCTCAGGGCTGCTGAGGAGCCAGATGCCACCCCTCAAGGGAGCTAGAACTGTCTGTCCAGGCAACTGACCCTCTTCCTCAGTGAAAGCTGGCCCTGATGTGGCCTGCAGCTCCTGGAACAGAGCCCTAAATCTGAGCCCTTCCAGGCTGTGCTGGTGCCAGGTGAGTTTGCACCTGCAATGCTGGAAAGAGCTGGCAGGGAGTGAAGCTGAGAGGTACAGGTGCTAGTCATGAAGCTCTGCCCCCTACCCCGGCTGCAGGTGAGCTCCTAGGCCAGCATGGGCACTCTTGGGAGGAACAGAGGCAGGTGCTCACAGTCATCAGGGCACTGGACCCACCTTGGATTAGCTGAGGCCAGGCCCAGCATGGCCAGGGGTGTATCCATGGGAGGACCTGAGTTTCAGGGAGTCTTGCAGAGGGGAGGCCTGTGCAGAGCTGGAACAGCCCATGAGTACTCCTGAAGGGCAATGACTGCCATCCTGTCCAGCCCTCAGGGCAGTTACTGTCTGCAGCTCCACATGCAACAGAGGCAGCTGGCACAGGGCTCTAGGGTGGAGCAACAGGACAGGCTTCAGAATGTTGGGGCCCAGTGCAAAGTAAAGTCTGGTGCCCCATGTTCAAAAAGCAGGCAAATTGCCATTAAAGCTTCTAAAATGTAAACTGTTTTCCTTTTTATGCAGTCCTTCTCTCCACTTGCCATGATGCTTTTTTATTTGCTAATCAAACCAGCTGCTCTCTTGGGCACAGGAATATACATGGCATGAGTACAGAAACTCACAGCCACCTCCAAGCACACACATGACCCACCAGCTGCTGGGGCCCCCTCCAGACAGCAGCCAGACCCACAAGCCATGCTCTGCACCAGAGAAGTCATATCACCCATCTATCCAACCCACAGCTGGCTGCTGCAACCCACAGAAAATGGCCAATGCCCAAGAACACTGCATCCTCCATCTTGGTACATACTCTGAACCTGGACCAAGGGTGAGCAAGGGGCTTGCCCCACTTGGAGTTGCTCTGGCTGTGCTCATGTCAGGCTGGGGCTGGGACAGTGTCACCAGGTTCCCCCACAGAAAATGCATGTCACACCAGCCTCAACCTCCCAGGAGGCAGCCAAGGCACCAGGAGTTGGGGAAGTGGGCAGCTGAGGCCTGTCCAGGGAGAAGAGGCAGTGGGAGGCAGGCCTGCACCCTGCACAGCCTACAGGCCCCAGCACCTGCACAATGACTCCATCAAACTCCATTCACCAAGCACACTTTCAAAGATACAGTTAAGATTCTCAAGTGGAACCACAGAGCACTGAACCCAAAGAGCAGGGTCCCACTAAGCATGCATATGCCCAGCAAGTTACTTTCACCCCTGCAGCCCTCTGGAAGGGCAGGCCAGTGTCATGCAGACAATAGAGCAATTCTCATGAGTCATCCCTGCATCCAGGGCTTATGAGGAAAGAGGAGGAGGAGGAAAATGCACCTCATCTCCAAGAGAAATCCAGGCAACAGAGACAAGTCATGGTGTCCTTTCTACACTTACACAGTCTGGAAGGAATTTCGGATACCTGCCAAGATGGGGTGTAGGCAGGATTTGATCTCAAGGCCCCTTGTGCACTATGCCCTGTCTGCCCTGTCCCCCCAGGTCCAAGGCTGCCCATGGTGGGGTAAATGGAGACCCCCCAATGGCTCAGTGCTAGGGTCCCCTCAGCCTGGCTGAGGCCTGGCCTCTTGGCCCAGTCCATGGGTCTCCCAAGCAGCTGGGATGGCAATTTACCTCACATTCTGTGGTCACTGCCCTATCCTGCCTTTGCTCCTGTCCAGAAAGGGACCCTGGCCTCAGGATCTCCACTTGGAGGCCATGAGGTGGAAGCTCTCCTTCCAGGCCCTGTGCCTTGGGGATAGATTCCACTCTGCTGTTGAAGAGGAATACATCCAAATCAGCCTCCAGCATTGGAAGGCAAGAGGTTGGTGAGAGCTCCACTGGCTGAGAACCCTCCTTGTGGCTTAGGGTGCAGAAATCAGTTGGTCTATTGACAGGTGATGAGGAGTGGGAGCAGAGGGCCAGGCAGGCATCTATACCCCATACCTGAGCTGTCTCTGGATCTAGTTCATCCCACTTCCATGTTTAAGGTTTTTTGATTAGAGCAGCACCACATTTCCAATACTGTCAGCACACTCACAAATCATCACACTCCAATCAGTATATTTTCTGTTATATAAGTCATATCTCAAAGAAAAATTTATTTAAAAGTTACTTGGTGGCTTCAGGTGAACAAAAAAGGTGTAATAAGATGATACAGGGTGATGTTCACTCACAGCATCTTTGAACAACTTACAATAACTAGCAGACCCATCTTCCTCAAAACTCCAGAAAGCAGGTATAAGGTAATAATAACTTGGTGATAGCTGAATCAAGAACATGCAGTTTTAAAAATGACAGCAAAGCTCATGGAACCCTTGCTAGTTCTTCCCTCATCCCTCCCTAGTGTGTGTGGAGCCACACTATGCTCCCACTTCAGACCCCTGGACCATTTCTGGAGTAACCTCTATGTGCATACTGGGGTGCCTGTATGTCAGTGCCAATCTATCATGTGGCAGACTGAAAGATTGAACCAGGAAATTCATGTTGGGCTCATCCTCCCACAACTTGTCCTGCAAAAAGAAGCAGCTGACAGACAGCTAAGGCAGTGTAAAAAAAAAAAAAAAAAAAAAAAAACAACAATAAATTTCAAGTGGTTTGGAACAAAGGATTACCTGTATGATGTCATACAATTGAGCACCCAGGAAAAAGGGAATGTCTATTTCAGAGGGCATAGGGTGAGAATTCAAATTCCTGTAAATGGGAAAAGCACAGGCCCAGGACTAGCAGCAGGCAGCACACAGGCTCAGATCAGAAAGTGAGAACCCTGCACTTGACATTCAACTCAGGTGGCTCTTCTTGATAGAAGGGTAAAGGAGACCACCATCCAAAGCAGAGAAATTTGCAAAGATGGAAAAATTTTGTTTTCAATGCATTGTCTTGATTTTGTTACCCCTTGTCACTCATGGAAATCTCTGTCATATCACTCAATGGGAAAAAACTTAAGGAAAAGACAGATCAGGAAATAAATCCCAGAGTTAACACTTTAAGTATTAAAAGGTATATTGTGCAACCAAAAATTACAAGACAAACAAAGAAATGGAATGATGACGCACTCAAAGAAACAACAAGAAAAAAACATAAATCAAGAAGACCAGACTTGGACAGATCAGACAAAGACTTTAAAAATGATCCTCCATATAACAAGTACATCAAAGAAACAAGGAGAAAGAACTAAAATACTATCAGGAGAATGATGAATGAACAATATGTTCATTCTCAATAATGAGATACACATTTTTAAAAGGAACTGAACAGAAATACTGGAGTTGTAGACTACAATAACAGGGAAAATAATTTCTTAGCAGGTTTCAACAACAGGGATGGCAGAAGAAAGAATCAGGGAACTCAAAGGCAAGACACATGAAAAGACTCAGGCTGAGGAACATAAAGGAAAAAAGAATTTTCAAATGTGAATAGAGCCTAAGAGACCTGTGGGACACCATCAAGCTTACCAATATAAGCATTATGGGGTGTAGAAATGGCAGTGCTGAGAGTAAAAATTATAGTGCTAAATGCTTTCATTAAAAAAGAAGAAACATCTCAGATCAGACACCTCACCTTACAACAAGGAGGATGAAGAAAAATAAGAAAAAGCTAAACACAAAGTGAGGAGAAGGATGGAAATTTAAAAGATAAGAGCAGTGATAAATAAAATAGAAAATTTAAGACAGAGAGAATCAACAAAAACAAAAGCTGGTTCTTTGAAAATTGGCAAGAAATGGACAAACTTTTACCTATACTGAGAAAGGAAAAAAGTGAGAGGATGCAAATAAGTAAAATCAGAAATGTAATGGGGGCATTACCACTTATCTCACAGAAATTAAAAAAAGGATAATAAGAGAACACTATGAACAGCTGTACACAAACAAATTAGTTAACATAGATGAAAAGGACAGATTCCTAGAAATACATAAACTACCTATACTGACTCAAGAAGAAATAGAAGACCTCAACATACCAATAATTGGTAAAGAGGCAGAATTGGTAATCAAAGCCTTCCAACACAGGTAAGCCAGGATTAGATGGCTTCGTTGGTGAGCTTTAACAAACATTTCCAGAAGAATTAAAACCAACCCTGATCAAACTCTTCCAAAAATTGGAAGAAGAGGACACACTTTCCAACACATTCTATGAGGACTCGCCCTAATTTTTTTTAAAAAGCCAGATAAAGATAGCACAAGAAAACAAAATTACAAATGAATACCTTTTATGAATGCAGATATAAAAATTCTCAAGAAAATACTAGCAAACCTAATCCAACATCACATTAAACCATGAGCAAGTGAGATTTATCCCTGATATGCAAGGGTGATTCAACATGAGAAAATCAATTAATGTAATACACCATGTAAACAGAATGAAGGAAAAAAACACATGATCATTTCAATAGATGCAGAACAGGCATTTAACCAAATAAAGCACCCCGACTTGAAAAAAAAAACAAAAAACTTAGAAACCTAAGAATAGAAGGAAACTTCCTCTACATGATAAAGGGCATATATGAAAGGCTTACTGCTAACATCATACTTAATGGTGAAAGGTTGAAAGCATTCCCTCTAAGATAAAGGACAAACAAGGATGCCCACTGTCACTACTGATAGACTACATTGGATTTTGATATCCTTCAAAAACTATGGGCTATAGTTAACAATACAAGTATACTAATATACTAATAATCTTTCATCAATTGTAACAAAGGTACCATACTAATGCAAGGTGGAGTAGGAGGGGGTATTTGGGAATTCTGTATTTTCTGCATGGTTTTACTCTAAAACACCACTTTTCCAATAAAAATGCTATATTACAAAAACTATGCATTATATCCCAAAATAATTATAATGTGTTAATGAAGTAAAAGAGAAGCTTTTACTTTGAGCAGTGAATGGAGACACTTATAGAAGGAAAATGGTACAAATGGAATTTTCAGGACTTTAATATCAGAGAAAGAAATCAATTGATGGGTTGAAAAACAAATGAGACATAGCTGTGGAAAGAATTGGCAGAATGGAATATAGGACATCAACTCCAGGAAATCTGAGGAGGACAGATAGAAAAAGGTGAAGAGCAAGGAAAAGTGTGAAGTGTACAGTAATCCAGCAAACCATATGTGCAGTAGTCATACCACAAGGAAAGTAGAGAGAGAAGGTATCTGGGGCAATATTTGTTGAGTTCAAAACTTACTTCAATCCACCTCTCAAGGTGTATTTAACATGCTATGAGGCTAAAAATGCATCACTAGGATGAGAAAATCAGCAGAAGTCCAAAGACCATAACTTAGAGGACTGTAGACAAAAATAATATGATGCTCAAAGGAGCAACACTTACACTGAGGTCCATATTCTCCATTAAAAACTGTGGAAGATGGAAGAGAAAGTGTTGGTAGGAACAAATAGCTGACCTAGTACTTTATAAACTTCAAAAAATGATACAGGGAACTGTCATTTTACAGATGAAATCACTAGACAACATGATTGGAAAGACCCAGAGTAGCCAAGAATGGGTGCAGCTCATGGTGTGGCAATCATACAGCAAAAGGATATGCCCATGATGCAAGAATTCCTTTGGTATGCTGAAAAGTATATGAAAATAGCATGTGTCAGTTTGTTTTGATGAGTAAAGAATAACTTGAATGGTAACAAATAATTCTTGCATAGGTTAACCAGAAATATTTCCATCCAGGAGTCCCAAAATAGAAACACAACTCATGGTCATGAAAGACAGGAAAGAGGGAGGAAATGTGAAGCCTGGACTGGATTCTGTGAAATAACAGCTCATGCAAAGTGGACCTTGGATCAGAAAGGGCATCCATGGGAAAATTGCTGAATTTCCAAAAGGGCTCTAATTTATTTGACATTGTACACATAATCATAATGACTATGATTAGGTACTTGAGGATAAGGGACAGTGAAGAGTTTGAAGAATACGCAAACTCTTATGTATTTTTAGATTTATCTGTACATCTAAATTGTGTTCACTAGGGGTTTTTTGCTTTACTTTTTCATGCATTTGCATTTTAAAATTTGCTTCTAGGAATAGACAGACGCACTTGGCTATGATGTGTGATTCTTTTTGAACTAGGGACATGTTTCTGTTTTTGTCTGTCTTGCTGTGTATGATTTCTTTATGGTTCAGTTTGTTTTGATTTTGTTAAAAGTCTGTGCATGTTTGGTTTTTGCTTGAGATTGGGAAGGTTTTGGGATCACCAGGGTGGAGAATGCAAGTGGATTGTGAGGCTCCAAGTTGACATCTCACATAGAGATGGCAGTACAGTGTACTCACCCCTCCCCACATGTGCACACACATGCACACACCCTCACACAGGCAGCACCACAGGTTACAGGATTCAGACCTCCAACTAACCAAAAATATCTGGGCATGGATACAACCTACTTGCAAATGTTCAGAAAATAGATAGACAAATACATTAACAGAGAATGATATAGCAAATGTGGCAAAATGTTAAAAGTTGATGTATCTGTGTACAAGGTGTTTTTGTAATAATTTTGCAATCATCTGGTAAGATAGAAAGGATTTCAAAATAAAAAATACTACAAAGGAAGCTCAGGGCACTCTACTGCTGGGGCCATTGTGCACTCCTGGAAGGACCATCTCAAGCACCTCCTCACCCAGGCCACAGGCTCAGACATGCCAGCCAGACCCAGGCTCCCTAAGCTGTTCCTTCAGGCTGCCCAAACCCCAGGGGTCTCCTCCTCACAGGATCTGGGATCTACCCCCACGCAGCAGCAAGAAGCACAGCCAGCACTCAGACCTTGGTGTCTAAACACAATTCTCCACTGACAGGGACCAGAGCTCAGAGAAATGGCTGATACCAGGGCTGTGGCAGGAAAAGTGGAACATGAGATAACAGCATCCTATTGTTAGAAAGTAAGGAAGGGCTCAAGGAATCAAGAGGATCCATCAAAAGGACAAAGAGTCAGCTAATGGGGCCCCCATTGGCCAAATTGAGGAAAATTGGAGCATTCAAATGAGTACTGATATTAACAGTTTATAACCTGTTGAATTAAATAGGAAACTGTGAGTTCATGTTGAAACAAACATACATACATAAATACATACATACAGTTTGATGAGAAATAGGGTATTTACATAGTTACAAAGCACTCCTGGCCCCAAAATATTTATACAAAGAGAAAAAGAATAACTTTATAGTGGAGAAGACTGTGGACCATGCTCATCAGGTGATTTGATGAACACTAAGAGTAACAAGATGACCAAAATCAGAAGCCACCTGCCAGGATGCCAGGAGAACTCTGCATCACTTCTGTGATATTCCTCCTATGGATGCACAACTGGAAACATCAGGCACAGACAGAAAAACTAACCTGCAATATTCAAAAGTGTCAGGCTCATGAAAGTCAAGAAAGACTGTGGAACTGTTCCAGCCTGAAGGTCATTAGAACATGTCAACTAAAGGCAATATGTGAAAGTGGACTGGCTCCTATCACTATCAGTGGACAACATTGGGACAACTGATTAAGCTTTAATGGGGTCTGCTTATTAGATGGCCATAATGTTTCATTGTTGATTTCCTGATACAAGTGCTATAATGTTATGTAGAATTCCTTCTTTCAGGGAAATACACAAATACATATTAAGGGAATGCTGGGGCATCAGGTCAATAACTTACTCTCAAACATCCATCAGTAGGGCAGATAACTTCATTAACACACACCCACATGAGGAAATGCCAGCCAGGGATTAAAGGTCAGCCTTATTCTCTAAACTTTGACCTGAAGAGATGTCCAGGATATAAAGTTAAGTGGATTAAAGAGAGTTCAAAACATTAAACGTTAATTTAAATGAATAGAATGTTGTTTTGCAAACACAATGAATTACAACCTGAACTGAAAACCCACTATATCCCATCCTATGTGGCTCATCCCCAACCAGGATGCCTCTCAGGACTCCAGAGAAAAGCCCCTGTGAACATAGCAAAGGCAAGATGTGGCCAACGGCCCACTCCCCAAGGTGGCTGGATAGGCAGCTGTATGCTGTGCCATGGGACAGGAGGAAGGTGCAAGCTGCACAACATCCTCCTCTCTGTAGAAAGGCCTGAACCACACAGAACTTGTCTGAAGAGCTAGAGCTCTGAGCTATTGCTGCCTGAGTGGGAATAGACTTCTGATCTTGTGAACATTTCTTAAATGTTTTCCCACTATATGGAGTAGCTAAATAAATTATTCAAACATGGCAGTGGGCTAAAAATGCCCTCAGAGTGACTCAGAGGGCCTGCCTGCCCCAGGGAACTCTGGGGGCCCCCTTCTTTAATTTGGGATTAAGCTCTGTAATGCTTCATTGTGACCAGCCAGCCAATGCCCTCCATTCCCCCTGGGGTGCTGCCCAGTGATGAGTGAAAACTTATCCTAGAAGCCCCCTGAAAACTCAAAGAGCATCTGTGATCCCCAGAAGTCACTATTGGAGGCCTGATCATTAGGCCACTGCTCCTGGGAACCAAACACATTGTCACACTGAACAGCCAGGCTTCAGGAAACTCCCTGCCAATCTCCTGACCCTGGATGGACCCCAGCCACTTCTGGAGCCCTGGGCTCAGGAGTGACTTCCCTGTGGCATGTGACTCCCACTTTCTCTCCTTGCTCCTGTCTCTTGGTCCTCTCCTCCACCTAGTTCATCTTTGCTCAGGTCATTCACCCTAAAGGCATTAGTGAAGCCCCTCTACCATCCCTCTCCAGTGGACAGAGGTGGTAGGAGGAAAACAAATGGAGCCCATAGGAATGCCTCACCTGACCGGAGGGCAGGTGTTGGCTCATCTCCACAGCAGACATGGGCTAGGGAAGGAGAGTGTGGCATGTAGCAGGTCTGGAGGGCTGGAAAAGGAACCATAGAAAAACACCAGTGAGTGCTTCCTACATATCAGTAAGCATCAGGATGATTGGTATCGATCAGGAATAAAGTTCTGTGCCCTGAAAGGTGCTGGTGGGAGGGTGATGATGACAAACAGGATGTCAGAGGTGCTGAGTACAGAGTAAGGGGTGATCTGACATGTGGGGAGTGCACAGAGAAATTTTAAACAGGTTGTGGGAAGAGACCTCCTGGAGAAGGGGTCCTGTGTACCAAAATGGAAGGAAGTGATGGTCCCAAGGTTGGAGCCTGTCTGGGGCATGACAGGAGAGAAGAGATCTTGAGGACCAACTCAGAGTGACTTGTTTGGAAGGAATGAAGGAAACAGGTACAGCCACATGGCCAGGCCCAATGACTGCCACATGACCCCCAATTCCATTCCTAGGCTTTTATCTGAAAGAATGGAAAACAAACATGCTGCTAACACTAATGCATCCCTGAAGGTCACAGCAGCTTCATCTGCAAAGGCCCAAAGCTGGAGCCAACCCAGATACCCACCAACAGGGAAGAGCCTGAAGCAAATATGCCTATCCACACTGTGGAATCCTACTCAGCAATAAAGAGGACTGAACTGTGGATACATGCCCCATGAATGGATCTCCAAGTAATTATGCTAAGTTAAAGAAGGCATACCAAGGTGGGGGCGGGGGGAGAGGACAAAGAAAAACTAATGTTGGGTGATTGTATCCACATGAAATTCTAGAAAATGCAAGCAAATCCATAATGAGAGAAAGCTCATCAGTGATCCCTGGAGATAGGGACAGGGAAGGAGGGAGACAAACAAGCAGGTGGGAACCCTGGGGGTGGATGTGTTCATTACATTAGTCTTGGCTTCATACATGGGTACATGTGTCAACACATCAAACTAACAATTGTAGCATCTAAACCTGCACACTTTACAGTATGTCAATTATGGCCCAATGAAGCTTGCTTTAAACAGAAAGAAACTAGGTCATCAGGTCAGAGTGAGAGGGGCAGGAAGCATTGGTGTCTAAGGAGTGAGATAAGGGATGGAATAGCCACAGGGGTGGGGTGCAGAGTACATGTGAAAAGGTCCTTGGGGGCATGGGGCCCAGGGAGGCTCATGAGGACAAGGGTGAGGGTGAGCACAGGCCACATGGTCCTGCTTGTCTCACAAAGCTCTTGCTTTTCTCAAGAGCTTGTGATTTGGGGGCCACTCTCTCCCTCTCTCATGCGCTGTCATTCTGCCCTCCTTGGACACTGCCCAATCATCAGGGCCTTTGGCTCCACATTAGGGAGACCCATGTGACCACGTGGTGGGGTGTCAATTGTATGAGGAGAGATGGGGCCAGGTCCCCCACCAAACCACCTTGACACTTTCAGCCTTCGGTGCCCCTCTCCTTTGTCTCTCCTGTCCCATGCCATGATCCACAGCCCTGCTGTCTTTGGTTATCTCCTCTCCATATCCTACAGCACCAACAGCAAACTAACACCTGGAATGTGCAAGACACTCCCGAGCCCTCTCAAACTACAATTTGAAATGTAAAATAAGGATGCCATGCTGCTTAGAAACTCTGGGAGCAATTTGTGGCAAAGAAAATACCAAAAAGAAGCTTCAGGGAATCAGGGTGATCACAGGGAAGAGAAGACACTTGAGCTTGGGCCCAGTGAGATACCTCAGAAACAACGCCAGAGGATGGGGTGCCCCTGTCTCCTCTGAATTCAGAGAGAGCTCTTTGAGGTGGAAATTCCCTCTTTTTATGTAGAAGCAACTGGGAGGACTTTATTATTTCTGAAAATCATAAAGAATGGGATGATGTGCCCAGTCTGTGGATGAGGCACTGGTCCCTCATGCCGTCACTCCCCAACTCTGCAGCCTGTAGAGTCATCACAGGCCCAGGGCTCTAAAGGGATTACCTCTGGGGAGGATGAAATCCAGAGGCTCCAGTGGGGCCTGTGTCACCAGGTAGTCCCCCACCTGCACATCTGCTGGTCCACTGCTGGGGCCTGGACCCTCTTCCAGATACATGCTCCAGGGGTTCACCCAGGTGAAGTCTGTGAATCCTGCACACAAAGAAACTGTACAACCCCTCCTAGGAGGAAGGAGCACAGACCCTTTAGGCCTGACCAGGACCTGAAGGCAGAGAGGCAGGCTACAGCATGGCCATGGGAAACAGCCTCACCCTCTCCCATGGCCTCAGCATCTCTGATAAAGGCTCAGTCACACCAGAAATTTACACTGCTTTTCTTCTGTGTCTTTGCTTCAAGAGACCAAAACAAATTCTGATTTCGCTGACATCAAATTTAGCTTTGTCACAGATGTGATTAGGGAAAATTCCAGTTTTCATGCCGGTCCTGGTCCCAGGAACTAAACACCAGATTCCTCACCCCACCCCATTCTCATCAGCCATAAGAAATGTGTGGTTTAGGACACCACAGGCCTCCTTTGTGGCTGCTTCTTCACATGGCTAGGCCACCTGCACTTTGCCCTTCTCATTTCACCTGTAACTTGTGATTTACCTTTTCCTTTTACACTTGCATCTTTGGTTTTACCTAGTTGCACATAGGTGTAAGGTATGACCTCTTGACTTTCTCTCTAATGAAAGGAATTTCAGAGTATCTTTCATTCCTAAAGCCAAGTTGCCATGGGCTTGAAAAGTTTTGAGTGGACAGAAATTTAGGATATGAGCTAGTTAAGATTCTAGGGTCTTTTCTGCACTGATCTCAGACACAAATATTACATCTGCCTGGCTAGGCCTGTAGCCCTTCCCTCCTCCCTGTCCAGCATTCATGTCCATGGAGTGAACACTTAACTCTAGTGACGAGCTGTGCAGGATGCTCCAATCAAATGAAGTTTTGTGGCCATTTCCTTCCTTCTGTTCCTCATCCCTGAAAATAAAGGCCCTCTCAGATAAAAGAAATGCATTAAAAGTTGTATTATGACCATAATTGGTTCAAACACAGTAGAAAAATGTATTATACCTCCTGCCTCCAAGAGAAAGAGAAGTACAAAGCCATGATCCCAGAACAGACCTGTGTGTAAGGTCAGGAGTGAGGTGACAAGCAGGTATGAGATGTCCACAGTTCTGCAGGCTCAGGAAACATGTGTAAGTTCCATGAGCAATGGGCATCTGAGATAGAGCTTGGGAACAGGGGAGGGGACCATGTGAGGCAAAAGTGGGGTAACTGGCTGTGGTGGTTTGGAGCTATGTACCCCAGAAAAATATGTTCTTAAACTTAATCCATCATGTAGGTCTAGTGATGAGGTTACATCAGTTAATGTGTGGCCCAGCTCAATCAGGATGGGTCTTAATCCTATTACTGAAGGTCTTATAGGGAAGGTCACAGAGAAAGAGAAAGCCAGAAGGAACAGCCAAAGGTGAAAGTCAACAGAAACTGGAAGAAAAAGGAGAAGCCAGCAGAGGCTGCCATTTGCATTACCATGTGACAGAAAAGCCAAGGACCAAGGATCCCTGGCTGCCAGCTCCAGAATGACTCAGTTTCTGGGACAAAGCATCACATTGATGACACATTGATTGTGGGTTTCTCCTTAAAATAAAATGAGTAAATAAATTCCCACTGTTCAAGACAACCCATTGCTCTGGCAGCCAGGAAACAATCACAGGCCAAGTGTCCTTATGCATCCCAGTGCTTGTGCAGTCAGCAGAGAATTCTACAGACCTGGAAAGAAAAGCATTGGAAAAACAAGGAAGCTAGTGGATTACCAGTGAAATCCCTCCTCATGTTTGCTGGTCCCTGGTGTGAAGACCAACTCCCCTCATCCCAGCCTGAAGTCTGCAGTAACTGGACATCCCCACTCACAGACTCCAGCACCCAGTCAGCCTCAGGGATAAATATGACAGACAAAAGTGTATCTACAATGGTTAAAGAAAGGGGACAGTTGAAAGACTGACAGGAAAACATGGAGAATCACTTCCAGGGGAGTAAGACCCTAGCTCCTTCCTTTCTTGCCCTGCTCAGGGAATAATATTTCCAACTATGAATTCTGTTCCTGCCAAATTGCCAATCAATTGTGAGGAGAGATAAGAACTCAGTTTATCTCCCAGTCACCTTATCTTGGAAAGTTCACAGAAGACATTCTCTTGATAAAGAAAGTGCAGGGGCCCTAACACCTCCTAAGCAGAAACCCACAGCTTTAGAAAAATAAGTTCCCATAGGTCCTTTTCTCCCTTCCTCCCTTTTCTCCCTGGGATCCACATTATTAGGAATATAAGCACTCCCTGACCACCCCTTTCAACTGGAATTTACAACTCTAAAGAGATAATGACTCTTTTCCTCCCTAATAGCCCTCTGCTTTAGGAAGATAAGCTAATCTCTTTCCTTTTGCTTTTGTAACTCCTGCCTGCCCGCTTGCTTAGGAATTTGCCCACTTAGATTTCCTATATAAACATGAAAACCAAGACATGGTGCTCAGATTTTTTGAAGACTTGACTCTCTTCTGAGCCCGTGTATAATAAAACTTCATTCATAGGCCTGTCAGAGTGCCGCTTGGGTTTTCATTCCATCTGCCACAACATTTGGATCCCTGACCAGGAAAGCCCAACTGAGCAGGCCCATTGTGCCTCTGGCTTGGGGCTGATGGGTGTGGCCAATGGTGATCTCTGAGCAAAGGACATGGGTGCCACCCATCCTCTTAATGGGACCTCCTTCTGAGGTGGTTCATGTGGGCTGTGTCCTCTCATCCAGGCCTGACTTGGTGGGGAGGTGAACTGAACAGTGCCAGAAGACTCTGGAAAGGTAAGGCCCGGGGTGTCAAGTCCTCAGTCAGGCTCATCTCTGGACAGAAGGAGAGACTGACCACCTCTCAAAATCTTGAGTACCAAGATTCCAGAATAGGGCAATCCCTATTCTGAGAGGGACTGCATAATCTCTGAGCAATTGTGTGTGTGAGTGAGGATGACAGAGGCTTGCCTCTGTTATTCCAGTCTGTGACTCCAAAGCTTATGCTACAGAGCCCATGTGGGCCCTAAACTGTTTTCCATGGCTATGTTATACAGCATAATGGCCAAACATGAACTATGCCTGGCTGCCTTAGCCAAGATGAGCTGAAGTTCTTGCAAGAGATGTAACAGACAGGCATCTCAGTGGCCTCAGATGAGGCAATCCATTCCTTCATCTCTCTTGCACCACTGACTCAGGGTGTGGACTTATTATTGCTAATTCCTGAGGGAGGGACTGTGTAGCTTCTGAGCAATTGTGTGTGTGAGTGAGGATAACAGAGGCTTGCCTCTGTTATTCCAGTTTGTGACTCCAAAGCTTATGCTACGGAGCCTGTGTGGGCCCTAACCTGTTTTCCACAGCTACATCATCATAAAGGCCAAACACGAACTCTGCCGGATGCCTTAGCCAAGATGAGCCAAAGTTCTTGTGAGAGACATGGACAGGTGGGCATGTGAGTAACCTTGAAAGAGGTGACCCCTTCCCTTGTCTATCTTGCACCATCGACACAGGGTATGGGCTCATTACAGTCAAAACCTACCATTAAAACTGCATGCTCAAGAATTTCAAGAAGGGTTTTTCTGGTGATTATGCCATCTGGATGAACCCCGGCACCCTCTGAACATTATGTGAAGTAGAGTGGCCCACTTTTAACAGTGACTGGCCCTCAGAAGGGACCCTGGATATAGCCAGGATCCATGCAGTGTGGCTCATTGTCACAGAAATTCCTGGCCACCCCAATCAGTTTCCCTACACTGACTCTTGATTAGAGACAGCCCAGACTCTGCACCCTTGGGTTCAATTGTGCATTGGAAAAAAGGCACAGAGCAGAGTCTTGGTTGCACAGGGAACAGGGCTCCAGAAGCCAGTCATTCATCAAGTGTCCTTTGAGGAGGACCCACCACCCCCACCACCACTGCCATATGCTCTAGCTACTCTAGCCTCTCCTCCTAGCCCAGGAGTGCAGGCAGATCTCCCAGAAACACCCCCACATTTGGTCTCTTCTCCTAGCCTGTGAGTGCAGGCAGGTCTCCCAGAAACACTCATACCTTTGGTCCCTCAGGGAACACTGACCGCCTCTGAGGACAGCTCCAGAACCCCAATAACAAGGAGGCTCTGGTCAGCACAACCCACGTTACAGATGTCCCTCCATGAAACACAGGGTCCAGCCCAGATTGGTGAGGATGGGACCATCCTACCTGGGATGCCTGTTTTATACTACAAGCCCTTCACAACTACAGACCTCTTAAACTGGAAGGACCACATCCCCTCCTCCTCAGAAAAACCCCAGGCCCTTATCGATCTCATGGAATCCCATTTTTCAAACCCATCATCCTACTTAAGATGATTGCCCCCAACTCCTCTGACTTTCTCTAAGATGGAGGAGAGACAACGGATTTTGATGAAAGCCCCAAAGTGGCTGCAGGAGCAGGCCCCTACTGACATCTTACACCTGGAAGATTGGGCATTAGAGGTGGCACCAGAGGCCCAACCAAACTGGGAGTTCAACACTGATTAGGGGTGGGCTGCACTTGAGCAATATCAGGAAGCGTTCCTTCGAGGGGTCTGAGAAGGGGGAAAATGACACACAAACATGACAAAGACAGCTTTAGTTACTCAAAAGCCTGATGAATCTCTGAGAGATGTCTAAGAACAACTTTGTGAAGCCTTCAGAATCTACACCCCTTTTGACCCAGAAGCTCTGGAAAACCAGAGAATGGTGAATGCCGCCTTTGTTGTGCAGGCAGCAATAAGGGAATGGAGAGAGTTTGTAGTTGCAGGCAGGATAATCCCATGCATCTTATCCATGGGATATAAGCCCCCTCTCACTTGGAGGTTGAGTGGACATCACCATCCCAAACTCCTCAGAATTGGGGGAAGAGCTATGGACTAAAGTGGATTTACTGGTATTCTGTTGTAGACATATTGTGATTCAAGCAATGGAAGAAATTACAACATTGATGTAGAGCCAGTGGCCACTGGATGCTTTTGGGGCAGGGAGTGGGAAAAGCAGTTGTAATACAGGGGCTTTTTCAGGACTTGGGAATTATCCTGAGTGACATTACAGTGACAGATATAGGCCATTTTACATCAGCATATAACATGCAGAACTGTGTGGGAGAGAGTGTGGTCTACAATGTGAACTATGGTCCATGCTTAGTGGCAAAGCCCCAGTATGTGTATATCCACTGCAGGTGATGTGTCACACTAATGAAAGATATTTATGTGGGAGGTTGTGGGAGGTGTGGGAGGTGGGGAACATGGGAATCCCTGTAACTTTTGTGTAGCATTTATGCAATCTAAGCATCTTTTAAAATATTTTTTAAAGTAAATAAAATAATTAATGTTAAATAAAGAGTAAACTAGGAAAAAAAATAAAGACCTGTATAGGTTAAAAAAAAGAAAGCTCCAAAAATTAGCAGGGTTCATGGGCATGAACATCTCTCAACTCCTTGAAGTCTGCAACAAAGTACTCATTAATTGAGATGAAGCTGCCAAATGAGAAGCCAAGAAGTGAATAAAACATCAAGCTTGCCTACTGGCAACAGCCTTGGGAAATCCTGACCCTACCAGACAAGAAGGGCCACCTTGAATAGGGGGAACAAGCACCAGAAGGGTGTCCTTGGCCAGAGACCAATTGGCCTACTGCAAAGAAAGTGGACAGTGGAAAAATGAGTGCCCCCAAAAGACTCAGGCACATAGAGGGAACATCCCTAAAGGAAAATACTTACCTGAGCCCCAAATCCATCTGATCAGGCTGGCAGGGTCCAACCCTGTATAGGGGTGACCGGACTCACTGGAACTTGGCCCCCATGAGCCCATGGTCAAACTACAAGCTGGGGACAAGTCAATGATTTTCATGGTGGACACTGGTGTTGAATGTTCTCTGGTCACAACCCCCATCACCCCCTTTAGCAGAAAAACCACTAATACCATAGGAGTGACTGGGGACCAGTCAAGCCTTTTAGCCTTTTTGCCAATCAAGAACTTGCCAGTTTGGTGACCATGAAGTGACTCATGAATTTCTGTACCTGCCTGAATGTATAGTTCCCCTGCTTGATAGGGACCTCTTAACCAAACTGGGAGCCCAGATTACCTTCAAACCTGAATGGCCAGTGGGCTTAAGCCTTGGAACTGGCCTCACTCTCCTCATCACTGTACCACGAAGTGAAGAAAGGAGACTTCATGTGGAAGAAAGTTCAGGTCAGAATCAAGAAAACCTGCTGGAACGTTTCCCCCAGGTTTGGGTGGAAACCCCCAGGAATGGCATGGAATCATGCACCCATCATCATCAACCTAAAGCCTGGAGCAGTCCCGGTCTGGCAGAGGCAGTATCCGTTTCCCTGTGAAGTGCAATTGGGCATGGCTGAACACATAGATTGCCTGAGGAAAGAAGGAATCCTGATGGAGTGCCAGTAACCCTGGAACATCCCATTATTACCAGTAAAGAAGCCAGATGGGACTAGATATTGACCAGTGCAGGATTTATGAGCCATTACTAATGCCACTTTCACCTTACATCAGGTTGTTCCCAACCCATACACTTTGCTAGGACAGCTGCCACCTGAAGCCACCTGGTTCACTTGCCTGGACCTGAAAGATGCCTTCTTCTACCTACAGCTGGCCCCCCTGAGCCAGCCTTTGTTTGCCTTTGAGTGGGAAGATCCCAAAACCCAGCAGAAAACTCAGCTAACCTGAACCTGTCTTCTGCAAGGCTTCAAAAACTCCCCTACCCTTTTTGGGGAAGACTTGGCAGCAGATCTGGCCACCTACCCCAGGGAGGACTGTAGGTGGGCCCTCTTGCAATACATAGATGACCTCCTTCTTGCCAGTGAGATGGAAGAGGACTGCTGGAGAGGGACCCAGAGTCTCCTACAACTTCTAACACAGACTGGGTACAAAGTGTCTTGGAGAAAGGCCCGGATCTGTAAACAGCAAGTCAAGTATCTGGGGTTCAGCATCACACAAGGGTGCCAGATGCTTGGACACAGATGAAAGAAAGTGATCTGAACCATCACTACCCCCACCACAAAAAGAATGCTTCGTGAGTTCCTCGGAGCTGCATGGTTCTGCTGCATCTGGATTTCTGGGTTTGTAGCCATGGCCCAAACCCTTTATGAATTTTTGACAGGTCCAGAAATAGAGCCCCTTACCTGGGGTGTAGCTCAACAGGGGGCCTTTCAAAACATCAAAAGACAACTTGGCCGAGCCCCTGCCTTTGGGGTCCCAGATGTAACTTGAAACTTTAACCTGTTCCTGCATGAAAAAAACAAAGTAGCATTGGGGGTTCTCACATAAACAGTTGGCCCCTGGCAAAGACCCATTGCTTACCTCCCCAAGCAGCTGGACCCCGTGGCTGCAGGGTGGCCACCCTGCCTGAAAACCCTGGCAGCAACCATAACCCCAGCACTTTCTTTACCATGCCCCCCCCCCACCGATACCCTTATAGTTCTTTATGGAGCATCATATGCTAACATGGGGATTTGTCTGTAGTCCCCAAGGGCTGATATTTAACATGGCGAATTACTTGGTGTTTTAAGGCATTTAAGTTGGAAGTGATGTATTGTGTTAGGTACCATAGAATGCGTGACCCAAAAGTTAAGAGGAAGAAGACTGAGGCTATTACTGGCATGAATGGCAAAACCCAAGTGAGGTGGTCCCACTGGTTATGGACACAATGGTACCTGGGACACAGTGGCTTTGAGAGGGTCTCCTCTCCAGGAAATTCCAGGGCCAGGGTCAGTGGTTTCCACAGTCCTTGGGTGGCCTCCAGGGTCTGCAGAGAGTCTCATCTCTGACTTCCTGCTGAAGGCAAGGCAGAGTCAGAGGGAGAGGAGTCTAGGAGCTCTAATGCCCTGCCTCCTTCCCCCAGCATAGTTAGGCCTTCCAAGCAGGTAAGAGCATCTCCTGGATGGAAGAGGGCATCACCACAGCGTCAATCCACTCTCCTTCATTGCTCAGTCTGTCTTCAGTCTTAACCAACAAACCAGAATTATGAATCCTGGCCACCCCCCCCCAAACTATGACACTGAGTTCAACATCCCCTTCCACCTGGCTGCAACATGGGCCTGTCTCCCACCCAACTCTTGGCCCTGCCTCCATATGAAGCTCTAAACACAGAATGGCTACTATAGCCCCATGTGGCCAATATTCAATCACATAGAAGCCTCAAAGCTCAATCTGAAGGCAACCTTGGCTGCATCATTCTCACTCCCAGATGACAAATAGACCCAACAACACCTGATGGTGACCTCTAACCACCAGGGAAACCCCTGAACTTGCAAATGGTGCACTGCACCTGCCTAACCAGAAGGACACAGGGTGAATGTGAAGCTTGCCAGATGCCAGCAGCCCACCCCCAAACCACAAGGATCCTGGGCCCTCATGACACCAGATAGTACAAGCCTGTCCCTAAACTAGGTATGAGCTTGGGGGTTGCCTGGTGTCCCTGGAAGGCCTTGTTCTGATCTCAGGAGGAGGGATCTTTGGTGCCAGTGGAAGTTGGCAAAACCAGGTGCAGACCTGCTCCACTGTCAAGCTCATCTCCAATGCCAGGTGCTCCTTCTAAGGACAAGAAGACACCCAGGCAGTCCAAGTCAACCCTCATATTTCCAAGGGCAGATATGGCAAAATGTGGGGGAGCTGGAGGGTCACCCACCTGCACATTCACAAGCTTGCTACCAAGCATCCATCTGGACAAAGTAAGAGACCCACTTGTGGGGAGGCCATCGGAATAGCCCCCACTGCCCAGGTGCCATCCCCCAGGTGGCAACCAGAGGCCATTTGAAAAGCCCCAGTGTCATGGGGCTGGCAGAATGACTCCTGTGGATGGGATGACAAACCATCTCCAGTGGGGCACACCTCTATCTGAGGGTCTCTCCAGGTGTGATCAAGCCCCCAGAGCATATGCACCTGACCTGGTGACTTTTCTCTCTATGGTAGAAGGACGAGACCTCAGAGAATACCCAGGATAGAATGAGGCCTCCTCCTCCCCCAGTGATGGTTGCCTGCCCCTCTGGGTCTCTCCTGCCCCCTGCATGGTGGACCTTGATGGTTGGGACCCCCAACTGCTGAGCTCACACCTCCCCATGGACTTCTCTCCCTGGTGATCCCTTGCTTGCTCTCCTTCCCCCCACATAGTAAGTGCTCAGGGCTGGCACCCAGGAGATGCTTAAGGTGCATAGGTTGAACCCAGCTGAATGGCAATATTTTGGCTCCATGTGGCAAAATAAAGCTTCTATTGTTTTGTAGACTCTCCAATCATGGTAGGGATGCCCATCAGACATGAGCCCCTGTCCTGGAACCACCAGGTCACAGTAGATGAGGAACTCCCAGGGGACCTGGGGCTGCCCATGGAGGGGAGACCCCTGGAGGTAGACCCCTCGAGAGAAGAGCCTGAGGCGAGCATGCTAAGGGGAGCATCCTGGAGGAGACACAGGTTGGAGGAACTTCCTGGGGCTCAAACTGTCCATAAGGAGGTCCCCAGGAAGGGACAGCATAATCAGGAAGCTCTCTAAGGGAGAAGTGTCCTGGGGGAGCATCCTGTGAGGGAAGAGTTTGTGGGGAGCATCCTGGGGAGCAGTCTGTGTGGGGAGCAGCCTAAAGGGCAGCAGCTTGTGGGGGAGCATCCTGGGGAAGAGCAGCCCAGGGAGGGCACATCCTGAGGGAAGCAGCCCCACCCTCCACTCACCCTTTGGACCTTGTTGGGGCTGGTGACCACACCCAAGGTGAAATCCTGAAGCTTCTTGTTAACCTCTCTGGGGAAGTTCTGGCTCTTTGGACCCTCTGGGAAGAGGGAGGAGGAGGGTGGGTACCTGGACAAGGACAGTGAGGAAGAAGGTTATGAGAAAAGGGATCCCCAAGTCTGCTCTCCACTTCCCCTCAACCTGTCTGTCCTCAGCCTGGGGAGAAGGTGTGACCAGCTGCCTCCCATAGACTCAAAGGTGCACAAGCAGAGATGCTGGCCACCTGCAGATCCCAGGTGAGGGCCACAGGTCAAGGGTCACAATAGGGCTCCTGACCCCCATGGAGCCCACTCACGAGCCTGGCTCCTTCATGGGGTCCCAAGACCCTGCCCACCCCTCACACAAGCTTGGTACTCAACTCCTTTCTGTGGAAGAGTTGTGTGTGTGGGCAAAGGATCAGCTGTCAGTTATTCAGACACTGCTGCCTTTGGGAGTCCCCAAGGGTGGAGCCAGAAAGAGCAGGACCCTGAGTAGGTGGATCCCAGCCTGGGCAGGAACCTGAGGGGGCAGGATGCCAAGAGGGTGGGACTCTGAAGGTCTGGGACCCCAAGTCAGTGGTACTAGGAGTGAGCAGGAAGTGGGGTGGGGGTCTCAGATTGGGTGGGGCCTGAGTGAGGGAGACTTGGTGTGGGGGAACATGCAGAGGGGGTACATGGAGTGGGGTACATAGAGTGGGGGACATAGGGTTGGGCGGATCCTTAGTAGGTAGCACTAGGAGTGAGCAGAAAGCAGAGTTGGGGTCCCAGAGTCGGGGGACATGGTGTAGGGGACCTGAAGTGGGGGCACACTGAGTGGGCTGCATACTCAGCCCAGCCAATGGCCTCTGGGATTCTCCACCTCTGGGCTGAGCTGTGCCCTGGAGCTGAACTCCCAGTCCCTTTCCAGGACCAGTCCCGTGAGGCATTGACCTCCACCAGCCCCTTCCCTCACCTACTTCCTGCTGGGAGCAGCACCTGCACACCTGCCACCCTCCTCTCTTTTCCTCTTGGGCTCTGCTCTGGATGTGGCCTTGCTGGAGCTGGGGGCCTGAGCATCATGCCACACTGGAGCATCCTCCCTTCCCTGGCCACCTCAGTTCCTCCCCTTGTCTCCTCCCTGCTACCTGCCCTGGATCCCTGGGACCCTGGCTGGGGCCTCCTACTGTGGTCACTCCTGCCATGTAAATGACCCTCAGATGGTTCATCCCATGCCAGGTCCCCAGCCTTGTACTGCACCCTCCTCGTTGCCTGTAACCAGCAGGCAGGGGTAGGAAGCAGCCCTCAGGGCCAGTGACTGCAGCCCCCACCCCCATGCCAGCCCCACTCCCTGAGCAGCCTTTCTTGGTGGACTCCCATGCCTGCTAGCACTGGAGGTCCTGGGCCCTCAGTGCTGTCACCATGCTCACCAACTATCCCTGTTCCCACTCTGCACAGCCCCCTGGCTTGGGGGTATTCATCCCCCACCACACCCAAACCCTCTGCCATGTTTCATTGTCACACCCCTAAGCTGGTCACAAACACCCACACTGCCCAATCCCATTTGGGGAAGGCACAACTGCCAATGAATCTCCAGCAAATACCTTCTCAGTGGACACCCAGCATCTGGGCCACCTGCCCATCTGCCTCAATGATGCCTTCACCCTCCTCCTCTCCCATCAGCCCCCAATACACCCCACTGCTCAAGTCCATTGAA
>JAQZBX010007675.1:0-49902 GCA_029593785.1 Cabassous unicinctus | reverse complement strand
AAACCAGGAGCCGAGGTGGCACAGATGGCTAGAACACCTCTCTCCTACATCAGAGGTCTTCAGGATCGAATCCTGGTGAAGACTGGAGGAGGAGGAGGAGAAGAGATGAAACAGACACAGAGAATTGCCCAGCGAATGGACACAAAAAAACAGCAAATGGGGAAGGGGGGGTTTAAAATGGATCAAGTAAATAAATAAATCTTTAAAAAAAAAAAAAAAGGTAATACATACTAGCACAGGGAAATACTTATTCAGAAAAATTCTTGATAGGACATTACGTCTTCACATCAGGCTGTGGACTGCTGGCAAAATGCCAAAGGAGACCAATTCAATTTTTCTTTCAGTTTTTCCTTTGTTACTTTATGACATTCATGAAATTACCACCATAATACTAATACATCAACACTAAAACAATAGAGATTTAGTAGCTACACACATCAAGGTAAACAGCCTTTGCTTAGAGTGAAAATTCAGTATATAAATAGAATACAATAGTCATTAATAACTAAAAAGGGGAAAATTAACAAACCATGCAGAAATGGGAGAATCTGATTTCCATTGACAGAAAATTAAAACATTCAAAAGTCCAGATTTCAACAAACAAACACGTTATGCAAAAATGCCACAGGAAAAAAAGAAAGAAGAACAGAAAAAGAACAACAACAACAAAAAAGAATAGTAAAAGAATGAATAAAACTGCACAGAGTCTAAAGGATCTGTGGGAAACATCCAGTGTACCAATATTCACATTATAGGGGTTCCAGAAGAAGAAAGAGTGAAAAGGGAAGAAAAACATTTGAAGAAATAATGGCTGAAAACTTCCCAAATTTGACAAAAGATATAAATATACATACCCAACAATTTCAATGAACTATAAATAGGATAAATTCAAAGAGACCCACAAAGAGACACATAATAAAAAGTTTGAATATCAAAATGATGTAAAAATTGTGAAAGAAGCAAAAGGAAAGCAACACATCATGAACCAGGAATCCTCAATATTAAGTGTGAATTTCTCTTCAGAAGCCAGGGAGGTTAGAAAAGAATGGATAACACTTTCAGTGTTCTGTAAGAAAATAAATGCCAGCCAAGAATTTTATATTAGTGAAACTAACATAAAAAAAGTGAGAGTTATAGAAATTTCCACATGAACAAAAGCTGAAGAATCCCTAAAAGAAATGCTAAAGGGTGTTACTCAGATTTAAATGAAAGTAAAACAGATCATAGACTAAACCATAACAAGAAATTAATATCTTAGGTAAAAGTCACTAGATGGGTAAATATGAATGCCAGCTTAGGGTATAATGCTTTGCAACAACATTTTTATTGCTTATATAATCTAACATAGAAATGCATAAAAATTAATTAAAATATATAGTTTGGGACACACAATAAAAAAACATAGTGGGTGACAAAAGCAATATAAAGGAGAGGGTTGGAAGAGAATAGAATAATAGATTGAATATGCTACTGAAATTAGGAACATAATATATCAAGAAAAATTAGTCTAGTTTTAAAATGTTAAAATATATACAGAAAAGGAAATGAGAATTGATTATAAATGTGACTCAAAAAAGATAAACTAACCACAAAAATAAGGAGTCATAAAATAAATGAGTGACAAAACATTACAAAATTTCCAGAAAACAATTGCAAAATGAGAGAATTAAGTCTGGCATTATTAATAATTACTTTAAATGTAAACACATTAAATTCTCAGATCAAATTAAGATATTAGAATAATAGAGAAAAAAGCATGATGCACCTCCATATTGTTTATAAGAGGGTCACCTTAAATACAAATACAAAAATTAGTGGCAAGTTAGAATGTGGAAAATACTCTATGCAAATAGCAAGCAAAGGAGAGCTGGGGTAGATAGAACAATATAAGAAAAAATAGATTTTTAGTCAAAAACTTTTACAAAGGACAAATTCAGGACACTGTATATTGAGCAACATGTCAATTTAGCAAAAGGATTTTAGGAACAATAAACATACTTGCAACTAACAACAGAACCCCATTATGTGACGGGATTATTCAAAAAATTCTAGGTAGAAATGAATGGTTTTAGATTAATAGTAACAGGCTTTAATGAACCACATTCATGAAAAGTCAAGGACCAGATAAATTCCCTGCTGAATTTTACCAAACATTTCATGTAGAATTAACACAAATCCTGCTCAAACTCTTCCAAAACTTAAAGAGCAGGGAACACTTCCTAACTCATTCTGTGATGCCAACATCACCTTAATACAAAGACAAATAAGAATACAAGGTAAGAAATCAGAGACTTGTATACCTTATGAATAAAATATTCTATGAATACTATAATAAAATAGAATAAAAAGTAAAATATTTATAAAGAATAAAAAATTATCAACAAAACAAAAGCAAATCAATTCCAACAGAAGATTAAAAAAATATACACTGTGATCAAGTAGGAATTATTTCAGGTATGCAAGAGTGATTAAACACAAGAAATTCAAATATTGCTCATTTTGATTATGTGAATAAAGAAAAAAGCTCATATCAATTGATGCAGAAAAGGCATTTGACAAAATCCAGGACCTCTCCTTGATAAAAATGGTAAGCAAACTTGAAATATAACAAAATTTCCTTAACATGAAAAAAGGCATGCATGAGAAACCCAGAGTTAATATCATAACAATGGTGAGAGATTGAAAGTATTCCTTCTAAGATTAGGAACAAGGCAGAATGCCCACTGTCACCAATGTTATTCAACATTTTACTGGAAATGCTAGCCAGAGAAATTAGGCAAGAAAAAGAAATAAAAGGCTTTAAAGTTGGAAACTAATACATGAAACTTTTTGTATTTGCTGGTGACATTTCTGTATAAAGGAAAGCCTGAAAATTCCATAACAAAGATATTAGAAGTTAAAAAAAATGAATGAAGCAAAATGGTGAGGCTAACAAGCAACATTAGGGAGTTACAGGAAGATGGCAACCAAGCACACAGGCAGGGTTCAACTCTCTCACAAAAGTAATGGAAAAAGGGCAAAATCCTGTACAAGGGACTTGCTTTGGGGTTCAGCACACCATGACAGTGCTGTGCAACTCCCAGGAAGTTAAGGGAGAGAGAGATGGAGAACTCAAAACAACAAATCTGAGTTACCAAACACCCATGGCAGGCAGGAAGGGATTCCCATCCCCAACCCCAAGATATTAAGCTGGGGTAAATCCCTGTATCACTGCTGCCAACTGAAAAAGGGAATAAATGTCTTCCTCCTAGTCAGCTGTTACAAGGGAAAAGGGAAGGGGAGCTGTTGAGCTTCTTTTCAGTGAATTTGGCCATTAGAGCCTTCTTTGAATTCCAGCTCTGGCCAAACCAAAACAAAAGAAAGCAGAGATTGAAACGCTTCCTTGGACAGGTGTGCTGATGACCACCATCTTCTGGCTGGCCAAGAAGTGTCATGGACACAAAATGTTTTTGGGTTTCTCTGTACCTAACTCTTGGGAGAAAATTTAATCTCAGTAGTGACTCCCTGGCCTGAATTTGATAACTTAAACTGGGCAAATATAAAGACTTATAATAAGCTGAATCAAATATTAAAGAATAGCTGTGCAAAAAAAAAGTCAGCAAGAGAGAAAAATTGGCCATCAGAGTATATTCACCAAGATATAAAGATGCCTAGACATCAGAAAAACATTACAAGCCATACTAGAAAACAGAAAGAGATGGCCCAGTCAATGGAACAAATCAAATGTCCTCAAGAGATACAGAATTTAAGACAATTAATAAATGATAATCACAAAACTCTCCTAAATCAGTTCAAGGAATTGAAAGAAATTATAACTAAAGAGATAAGCGATATTAAGAAGACACTGGATGAGTATAAAGAACGATGAGGTGAGAAGAAAGTGATATGATGTATTTAAGGTATTGAAGGAGAAAAACTGCCAGGTAAGAATTCTGTATCTGGCAAAGCTGTCCTTCAAAAATAATGGTGAGCTCAAAGTCTTCACAGACAAACACAAATTGACAGAACATGTAACCAAAAGAACAGAATTACAAGAGATGCTAAAGGGAGCACTGCAGTCTGACAGGAAAAAGAGGGTGGGAGACTTGGAGAAGAGGGTAGAAGTGAAGATTATTAAGAAGGGTAAATTAAAAGGTAAAAAGGCAGACAACAGTATGATATGACAATAGAAAGCCAAAGTCAAAGTAGATGAAGTCAGTAATGCTTATGCAGTAGTAAAATAGAATATTAATGGCTTGACCTCCCCAATTAAATCATAGGCTGAACACCTATTTGGGTAAAATCTATGATAAGGTGGAAGTGAGTAGTTGTCCAGTGAAGGGATATCACATTGGTGTAGTGATACTATTAGTTTGTGTGGTGCAAGTTTGACAGGGAGGTAGCGTGGGGAGGGTGGGTTGGACGGTCCATGGAACTGGGGGAAGGGTTGGAGGAGGGAGCAGGTGAAGACTGGGGATTGGTGGATATGTGGTTGAAACTACAATGTCCAGAAAGCTGTTTTGGCAATATGATAAGAAAGGGTTACTGGCTTAGGGTGTTGGATGAGGGCGACATTGTGAAAAGGACCCACTTGGGGCAGTCTTCTAGAGAATGTGCGAAGGATCACTTTGTCAAAGTGTGTTGTATCAGTGGGTGGAGACCCACACAATGAGTGGGAAGGAGTTGGACTCTCATCCTGGTGAGGCCCAATATATTCTCAAACAGAGGCTTAGGTGACTCTTGAGAACATGGGTGGTTTCTAATAGGTGAGGACAGACCAGTATGTCAAGCCTTCAGTGTTGTAGCAAGTAACTATTAATATTGTTCTTCAAAGAGTGAAGCCTGTGGTCGCCATGGACCCTGGGTGGGGGCAAGGAATAGAATAGATGGAAGAGGGGGTATTTATGGGTCAATGGAAGTGTTCTGCATTATCTTGCAATGTTGGATACAGGTCATGTTAAATTTCAGCAAAATTTTATAAAACTGTAAGGTCTAAAATGTAAACCATAATGTAAATCATTGACCATGGTTGGTAGCTATGTTTTAATTTTTATATATCAGTTGTAACAAATGTACCATCCACACATAAAAAGGTTATTAACAGGGGAAGGGCGAAAAGGGGGATGATGTTGGGTATTATGGGAGTCCCCCATATTCTGTATGTGCCTTTACTGTGACCTAACACTTCTTTTAATACAAGACAGAAAAAAAGTGAGATACTAGGGAAGAAATGGAAGAAAATATCACTGTACATAAAGGACAATAAATATTACAGTGATGAAAGGCAAAATGTCAAAAAAAATTTAAATATTTTTCATTATTTTTTAATATTCCAATTTTTAAATATTAATTCAGTTTTATTTTTCTAAATTATTATGTATTTTATTTCTTATGTGTAAATTTTTCATTATTATTTCATTTTCCTTTTAATTGATTTTGGCGATATTGTTGGCTTCATTTTTGGAGAAGTTTTGGATTACAGAAGGGTTGCAACTGTCACAGGAGAAGATCATTGGTGTGGGGTGTCAGTAATAGGGGATACATGGGAGGAAGTTCACCTGGGCATTCATATAAGGTACATAAATGTGTTCAAATGTTCATGGGACATTGTCACAGTGGATAGAGATTCACACAATAACTGAAAAAGTGTTGAATTCCCATCCTGGGGAGCTCTGCCACATTCTCTAATGGAAAAGCAACAATCCCCCAAGCAAAAGGGCAAGTACTGGTGAAGAAGGAAGGTCCATTGATGGGCCCTTGATATTGACAGCTATATATATGAGCCTTTAACCTTGAAATTGCAACTTAGCCTAGTGTTGTAGGGAGCCTCAGAGTTACCTCTTGAGAGCCTCCATGTTGCTCAAATGTGGCCTCTCTCTAAGCCAAAGTCAGCATATAAATGCATTACATTCCCTCCAGTGTGGGACATGACTCCCAGGAGATGAGATTCCCTAGTACTGAGGAATTACTACCAAGCACCAACTAGCAATAAAACTGGAAAAAGACCTTGAATAAAAGGGAGAAAAAGTAAAGACAAATGTGTTTACATGGCTAAGAGACTTCAAAGTGAGTTGGGATGTCATCCCAGTGGTGATGGTTATGCATGTCTCAGCAGGATTGCAGAGACTACCAAGGTGGATACTATCTCACATAGTGGGGTCCTGAGGGCTTTGGAGATACCCAGGTCCAATGGTCAGGGCAGATAGCTCTGGAGTTTGGTGCATTGCCAATGGGCCCTACTTTGGAGTTTGTGATCCTGAGTGTGACAGAGTTGGATTCAATTGTGACTTCTTTACATATGACTCTTCTGTCCCTTCTATTTGAACCTAGAGTTGGTGCTGGAGTTGGTAGTTGCATGCCTGTGAGACTTGAATGTTTGGGCTGTCCATGTGCCAGCTGGGCCCCGAGTCTCAACGGAGTTGCAACACCTACTGTCCAGTTCATTGGACTCACCCAGGGTAACTAACAAGGAGGTGGGGTTGGACAACCACCATATCAAGAAGCTGAGAGTATCTACAACTACAAGCAAGAGAGACCCATCCATTGGCAGAATGGAATCAAGGCCCCCTCTCAATTGGAGGTATAGTGGGCATCACCATCCCATAATCCTCAGGATTAGGGAATAAATTATGGACTACAGTGGTCTTACTGGTATTCTGCTGTAGACTTAATGTGATTCTAGCAAAGGAAGAAATTGTATCATTGATGTGGAGACAGTGGTCACTGGAGGTGCTGAAGGTAGGGAGAGGAAAAAAGAGGTGTAATATTGGGGCACTTTTGGGACTTGGAATTGTCCTGAAATACATTACAGTGACAGATGTAAGCCATTATATATCCTGCGATAACCTATAGAATTAAGTGGGAGAGAGTGTAAACTACAACATAAACTAAAATCCACCCTTAGTGGCAATGCTCCCAAATGTGTCCCTCAATTGCAAAGAATGTGCTACACTAATGAAATAAGTTGTTTATGTGGGGAAAAGAAGGAAGTGTGGGGAGTGAGGCATATGGGAATCTCTTGTACATTTTTGTGTAACATTTTATGTAATCTAGTTATCTTTTAGAAAAAATAAAAACATATATTTTAAAAAATAGGCTGATAGAATAGCTGAAAAATATGAGCCATCTGTATGTTGTCTATAAGAAACTCACCTCCAATATAAAGACAAAACCAGGTTAAAAGTGAAGGGTTGGACAAAGGTATTCCATACAAATAGTACCCCCGCAAAAATAGCTTGAATAGTGGTACTAATATCAGACAAAATAGATTGTAAATGCAAAACTGTTATAAGGGATGAAAAACTTCATTATGTATTAATAAAAGGGGCAATTCACCAAGAAGATATAATTACAATAAATATTTGTGTGCTAAACCTGAGTATCCAAAGATACATAAGAAATGTGCAGGCAAACCTGAAGAGAGAAAGAGATGTCTGTACAATAATAGTGGGAGACTTCAACACACACTGTCAGTATTGGATAGAACATCTGAACAGAGGATAAACAATAAAACAGAGAGCTTGACTAGTAGGATAAATGAACTAGACCTAATAGACATCTATAGAGAATTTTACCCCAAAACAGCAGGACATACATTCTTTACAAGCACTCATGGATCCTTCTCCCAGATAGACCATTTGTTTTGTCACAAAACAAGTCTCAATAAATTTCAAAAATTTAAAAGTATACAAAAAACTTTCTCTGATCATAATGGTACGAAGCTGGAAACAATGATGGATGGAAAAATGTAAAATTAATAAATATATGGAGATTAAACAACCCACTCAACATAATCGAGTAAAAGAAGAAACTGTAAGACAATTCAGCAAGTATCTTGAGACAATAGAAAATGAGAAAACAACTTATTAAAGCCTATGGGACACAACAAAGGAAGTGTTGAGAAGAAAATTTACAGCAATCAATGCTACAATTTAAAAAAAAGGAAGAGCTGAAATTGAAGATCTAACTGCACACCTGGTAGAACTAGAACAAGAACAGGAAACTAATCCCAAACCAAGCCAAAGGAGAGAAATACTAAAGATCAAAGCAGAAATAAATGAAATAGAGAAAGAAAGAAAAAAAAAGATAGTGAGAATCAACAAAAAACAATAGAGAGAATCAACAAAACCAAAAGTTGGTTCTTTGAGAAAGTCAACAAAATCCACAACAGTCTTAACAAGACTGATGAAGGAAATAAGAGAGAAGATGCAAATTAATTAAATCAGAAATGAAAGGGAAAACTTTACCATTGACCCCACAGAAATAATGGAGATCCTAAGAGGGTACTATGAACAACTATACACCCCAGAAATATCTCAACAAACCAATTACAAGTGAAGAGAGTGAAACAGCCATCAAAATCCTCCCAAAGATGAAAAGCCTAGGGCCAGATGGCTTCAAAGGTGAATTCTACCAATCATTCAAAGACGATCTAGAGCCCATCTTGCTAAAACTCTTCCAAAAAACTGAAGAGGAAAGAATGCTAGTAAACTCATTCTATGAAGCCAACTTTACCCTAATAGCGAAACCAGATAAAGATACTATGAAAAAAGAAAATTAAAGACCAATATCTCTAATGAATGCATATGCAAAAATCCTCAACAAAATACTTGCAAATATAATCCAACAACACATTAAAAGAATTACACACCACTATAAACTGGACTTTTCCCCACGTATACAAGGGTAGTTCAACACAAGAAAATCAATTAGTGTAATAAACCACACTGATAAATTGAAGAAGAAAAACCACATGATCTTCTCAACTAATGCAGAAAAGGCTCACGAAAAAATACAGCACCCTTTCTTGATACAAACACTCCAAAAGATAGGAATAGAAAGAGGCTTCCTCAAATATGATAAAGTGCATATGTGAAAAACCTACAGCTAGCATTGCACTCAATGGTGAAAGATGGAAAGCTATCTCACTGAGATCAGGAATAAGACAAGGATGCCCACTTTCACCACTGCTATTCACTATTGTGCTAGAAGTTCTAGCTAGAGCTATTAGGTCAGATAAAGAAATAAAAGGCACCCATATAGGAAAGAAAGAAGTAAAACATTCACTCTTTGCTGATGATATAATCCTATATATAGATATCCTGAAACATCCACAACAAAACTATTAGAACTAATAGATGAGTTCAGCAAAGTGGTGGGATATGAGGTTAATATGCAAAAATCAATAGTATTTATATACACTATTGATGTACACTCTGAGAAGGAAATGAGAAAAAAATCCATTTAAAATAGTGACTAAAACTACCAAATATTTAAGAATAAACTTAACCAAGGACATAAAGGACCTGTCTTCAGAAAGATTCAAAACATTAATGAAAGTAACCAAAGAAGACTTAAATGAATGAAAGGACATTCTGTGTTCATGGATTGGAAGACTAAATATCATTAAGATGTCAATTCTTCCCAAACTGATTTACAGATTCAATGCAATCCCAATAAAAATCCCAGCAGACTATTTTTGTATAAATGGAAAAGCTAATAATCAAATTTATTTGGAAGGGTAAGGGGTCCTGAATAGCCAAATATGTCTTTAAAAAGACCAAAGTTTGATGAGTGCCATCTCATGAGTTTAAGGCATGTTATTATACTTAGCTACAGTAGTAAAAACAGCATGGTACTAGCATAAAGACAGATTGACTAAAGACACAAAATTGAGAATGCAGAAATAGAGCCTCACAGCTACAATTGAGTGATTTCTGATAAGATGTTCAAGCCCACCCAGAACAGTATATGCAACAAATGGAGCTGGGAGAAGTGGATAGCCATATCCAAAAGAAAGAGGACCCCTATCTCACACTTCATATAAAACTTGCTCAAAATGGTCAAGGACCTAAATATAAAAGTGACAACCATAAAACTACTAGAAGAAAATGTAGGAAAACATCTTCAAGATCTTGCAGTAGGTTGCAATTTCTTAAACCTTACATCCAAAGTACAAGCAACAAAAGAAAAAAAGTAGGTAAATGTGACCTCCTCAAAATTATTCACATTTACACATCAAAGGACTTTGCCAAAAGGGTGATAAGGCAGCCAAGTCAATGTAGAAAATATTTGGCAATCACATGTCTAATAAGGGTTTACTCTACATGATATACAAAGAGATCATACACCTCAATAATAAAAAGACAAACTACCCAATTAAAAAATGGGCAAGATAATTGAAAAGAAATTATCCAAAAAAGAAATACATGTGAAGAAACCCATGAAAAAATGTTCATTTTAGTTTAAAGCAACTCAAAACTACAATGAGCTATCATTTCACAACTATTAGAACGGCCACTATTAAAATACAGAAACTGTAAATATTGGAGAGGATGTGGAGTGATAGGAAAGCTTATTCACTGTTGGTGGGAATGTCAAATAGTAAAACCACTGTAGAGGGCTGTTTGGCAGTTTCTAAGGACATTGAATACAGACTTGCAATGTGAGCTGCCAATACCATTACTTGATATATACCCAGAAAAAGTGAGAGCAGTGACACAAATAGATATCTGCACACCAATGTTCATAGCCATGTTATTCACAATAGCCAAAAGATGGAAACAACCCAAGTGTCCATCTAGGGATAATGGACAAACAAAGTGTTATGTATGCAGAACAATGACATTTTATTCAGCTGTAAAAAGAAATGAAGTTGTGAAGCATATGACAACATGGATGAACCTGTAGGACATTATATTGAGTGAAACAAGCCATACACAAAAGGCCAAATACTGTATGATTACCCTATTATTAAGTAAATATATTATGTAAAATCATGGAATTAATAATTAGAATATAGGTCACCAGAAACCAGAATGAGGGTAGAGAACGGAAAGCTAAGGTTTCATCTGTGCAGAAGTAGTAAATGTTTTTTTGGAAATATTTGGAAGTGAATGGAAATGATGAGAGTATATCATGGTGTTTGTGACTAGCAGAACTATTATATGGGTATGAGAGTGCTTGAAAGGGAAAGTCTAAGGGCATGTATATTACTGGAAGGAAAGCTAAAAAATGTAACATGGGATGTATAACATGGTGAAACTTCATGTAAGAGACGAATATCGGTGATATTACATATATAAGACTGTTTGTATTTGTACTTTGTAAAATGCTCACAGAAATAAAAAGTGAGAGAAGGAAACAGAATAGCAGCTATGTATGGATGGGGAAGTATAGAGTAATTGAGAGGTCATGAGTTTTATTTTTTTGGTTTCTGTTTTTTATTATTTTTATTATTTCAGACTAATGAGAAAGCTCCAAAAATGATTAAAGTGATGAATGTACAACTATGCAATTATACTGAATACCATTGTTTGTATACTTTGGATGGATTTTTGCTTTATTAAAATGTATCAATAAAATAAAAAAAAATAAACAAATAACATGAAAAAAATCAGTAGTCTTCCCATACATAAGTAACGAACATTGTAAGGAGGAAATAAATATGAAAACCCCTTTACAGTAGAACTTAAATGGATCAGATATCTAGGAATAAATTTAACTAAGGATGTAAAGTCCTTGAACTTGGAAAACTACAAACCATTATTGAAATAAATTTTAAAAAGACTTAAATAAATGGAATATTCTTCCATGTTCTTGGATTGGAAAGTTAAATATTAAGTTATCAGTACTACACAAAGCAATTTACAGACTCAACACAAACCTAATCCAAATTCAAACAGCTTTGAGGATTCACATTTGTCTATTTTAAATCCTATGACAAAGGTACAGTAATCAAACAACATTGTACTGGCACAAAGAAAGACATATAGACAAATGGAATCAAACTGAGAGCTCAGAAATAAATAATCACATCTATGGCCAATTGATTTTCAACAAGAGTGTCAAATCCATGAAATGGGGAAACAATGCTCTCTGAATAAATGATCCATATGCAAAACCATGAAGTTAGACAACAAATTCACATCATATACAAAAATTAACTCAAAATAATCCAAAATCCTAAATATAAACAGTGACTATGAATCTTCTATTAGAAAACAGGGAAGGCTCTCCAGGTCCTTGTATTAAGCACAGATTTCTTAGATTATATACCAAAAGCAGAAGAAACAAACAAACAAACAAAAATCAAGAAATGGAACTTCGTCAAAATTAAAAACATTTGGACATGAAAATATTTCATCATGAAAGTAAAAGACAAGCTGCGGAATGGGGGAATATATTTGGGAACTAAATATCCAATAAGATGTAATTTCAAGAATATATAAAAATATCTTACAATACAACAACAAAAAGACAAACAATCCAATTTAAAAAGGGGCAAAAAATTGTCAACTAATCAACATGGCAACATAAAATGTACCTTGGAAAAGTCTTAACTCAAATTATCAACCAAAAGGTCAAATCCCACTTGCTTAGAACTCTGGAGGACAATAGAGTCTGGAGAAGAACTTCCCAAACACTGAATTGAGCACAAATAAAAATAATTTTCATATTAGTTAGGAGATTTCCATCCTAGAACCACTAGTCCAGACTCCTTCCCCTCAATCAATCTCATGCAGCTTAGTAGATGCACAGAGGAAGCATGGCCTGGTCCTCCCTGCAACAGATGCAGATTATAGAGGCACTCACAGCAGCTAGTTAGAATCCCATGCATACCCAAGCACAATGATACAGGTTCTCAGGGAGCCAGGGCAGAAGTAGCTGAGGAATTGCACATAGAACAGTGTTCCAGGTTAAAAAAAAAAATTCCATGGTTGAACTGTTGGCAAGAGGTACGCACACTCAATTCAGCAAATGTTCATTGGAACACCTAAATGAAAAATGGAGCTTTCTGGGTTGATTCCATCTTTGTCCATGGGGTGGGGTACCCTAACCAGGAAGAAATTGGAGGCAGAAAGTGCTCACAGAAATACAAAGTGTGGGGGAACTGAGTTGCTCTAAGACAGGATGGATCCCAGAACTGAAAAGTATAAGGAAAAGGGGGAAGTGAGTGAGGAAGAGACTTTAAACAGATCATAGGAGCTGGGGAGAAAATTCTGAACAAAAACAAAAGAGCAGCTAAAAATTTCTGGAGAAATAAAATATGAAAGGATGCTAGCCCTAAAGGTAACAATTGCAGAAAAAGGTGCAACATTAAAAATCATACAGAGGAACTGATGTGGCTCAAGTGTGTGAGCACCTACTTCCCACATGTGGCATACCAGGTTTGGTCCCTGGTGCCTCCTAAAAACAAACAAAAAGCAAACAAATGAAAAAATCAACTTAGGGGAGCCAATATGGCTCAGTGGTTGAGTGCTGGCTTCCCATATACGAGGTCCTGGGCTCATTCCCCAGCCCTAGTGCCATAAAATAAAAAAAATTGTATAGCATATCTAGGGCAAGAAACAGAGGAAGGGCTAAGAAAATCTGAACAGTGATGCAGAGGGTACTCAAAGATCCAGAATAGGTTTGATGAAGTATCAAAAAAGAGCCTTAACACATAACCAATCAGCAAGAAAACCTAGACAAGGGGGAGAACATGACATTCATAGTTAAAACCTAAAAATAATCAGATGCCAGGAATCAATACAAAATTACAAGCCACACTAAGAAACAGGAAGATAGTGTTCAGTCAATGGAACAAATTAAAATTTCAGTGTAGACACAAAATATGGAAGAACTAATCAAATAAGTTCATATAAATCTCCAAAAGAAATTCAAGGAGAGGAAGGAATAAATGGATATAGAGCTCAAGGATATTAAGAAGACGATGTGTGAGCAGAAAGAAGAAATTTAAAGTTTAAAAAGAAACAAAACAGAAAGGATAGAAATGAAAGGCAGAATAATGGAGGTTAAAATACACTAGAAGAATACAACAGCAGATTTGAACAGGCAGAAGAAAGTATCAGTGAACTAGAAGACAGGACAATCCAAATCATACAGTCAGAAAAAGAGAGAGAGAAAATAATAGAAAAATTGAGCAGTGACTCAAGGATGTGAGTGACAGCAAAAAGTGTACAAACATACCCATCATGAGTGTTCCAGAAAGAGAAAAGAAGGGAAAAGGGGCAGAAAGAATATTTGAGGAAATAATGGCCTGTTTCCCTTCTATTGGAGTAGAGAGAGTATATGCTATTGAAGCTAAAGTTATTCCATGTAAATACTAACCAAAAAAGAGCTGGGTTTGCTATACTAATATCAGACAAAATAGATGTTAAGTTGAAAGCTGTCACAAGAGATAGAAAAGGACACTATATATTAATAAAAGGGGCAATAGAACAGTAAAGAAATAACAATCATAAATATTTATTCACCTAATAGCAAAACCCAAAATTCATGAGGCAAATCCTGGCAAAAATGAAGGGAGGAAAAGACACCTGTACAATTAACAGTTGGAAACTATAATATGCCAATCTCATTAATTGATAGAACATCTAGACAGAATATCTATAAGGAAAGAGAGAAGTTAAATAATATAATAAATGAAGTTGCCATAACAGATATATACAGAACATTACACCCAAAAGAGCAGGATATATATAATTCTCAAGTGCACATGGATCATTCACCAGGATAGACCACATGTTGGGTCACAAATCAAGTCTCATTAAATTTAGAGAGACTAAAATTATACAAAGCATCTTTTTTTTCTAACCATACTGGAAAGAAACTATTATAAAAAATAAATGACAGGCAAAGAACTGGAAATCCACAAATATATGGAAGCTAAATAACACTCAAACAATTATTGGGTCAAAGAAGAAATTACAAGGGAAATAATTAAATATCAGTATGAATGAAAATGAGAAGACAACATATCAAAATTTAGGGGATGTAGCAAAGGCAGTGCTTAGAGGGAAATTTATAGCCTTATTGCTTACATTTAAAAAATAGGACATATTTTGAGGAAAAAAAAAACAAACCAAAAAATGAAAACACACAGCAAAATAATCCCAAAGCCAGCGTAAGGAAATAAATAACAAAAATTAGAGCAGAAATAAATGTAATAGAGGATAAAAACAATAGAGGGCATTAAGAAAATCTAAAGTTGATTCTTTGGAAAGATCAATAAAAATGACACTCTTAGCTAGACTGGGAAAGAAAAAAAATGAGAAGGATGCAAATAAATAAAATGAGAAATGAGAGAGAGGGCCTTAAGAATAACCACCAAAGAAATATAAAGGATCACAAGAAGAAACTATGAACAACTATATGCCAAGAAATGAACAAATTCCTAGAAACAAAAACAAACCATAAAGAATATAGAAGAAATGGAAGATCACAACCAATGACATAAAAGTAAGAGGTTAAATCTGTCATCAAAAACCTCTGAACAAAGAGAATCACATGATGAGATTGCTTCTCAAGTGAATTCTACCAAACTTCAAAGAATAATGAATATCAATGATGTTCAAAGTCTTCCAAAAAATTGGAAAGGAGGCAGCACTACCTAACACATTCTACAAGGCCAACATCACCCTAATGCCTAATCCAGATAATGATTCTACAAGAAAAGAAAATTAGGGGTCAATTTCTCTTATGAATAATATGAAAATCCTCATCAAAATACTTGCATAAGGAGTCCAACAACACATTTATACATTTAAGCACCATGATTTATACACCATGATCAAGTGGGTTTTATGTCAGGTATGCAAGGCTGGTTCAACATGAGAAAATCAATGAATGTAATATACCACATTAACAAAATGAAGACAAAAAAAAAAACAACACATGATCATCTCAACTGATGCAGAATAAGCATTTGACAAAATCCAGCATCCTTTCTTGATAAAAACACTTAGATAAATAGGAATTAGGAATAGACTTCTTCAACGTGATAAAGTGCATATATTGAGAAACCCACAACTAACATCATGATAGCTGGAAAATGTGCTTATTAAAATTTGTTCACTTAAGCAGCTCTGAAGCTTCTAAAACTAATTGGGCTGGTTTTCAATTAATTTAACTTTAGAAGTCTACTCTTTGTACTTAGTTCCCTGAAGGCTATCAACCAGACCTTCTCATTTTGCTTACATGAATAAGACAACATCTCACAGGAAAACCAGACAGAATAGTGTAAATCAGTAATTTTTCTCACAGACAAAAAGCTTGGTTTTCTTGAGTAGCTGGCTGGGAAAAGAGTGATGAGACCCTGATAAATTGCCTCATTAGCCACTGAAAACAAGTACAAATTGTATGTGTTGAAATAATGCAAGACTGACAAATTGCACATATTCTCCTCACAAGACTCCTGGCATAACTTGTTTTACTTCTTCCCTACGCCTCTCCTTTGCCTATAAAACCCTAGCTCCCATTCTCACTTTGAACTGGTTTTAGGAAGATTCACCCAGTTCTTGCTTGTGCATTTGCAATAAATCACCTTCTCACTGAGAAACTTGCTTCTCCTTTGTGGTGCCAAATTGGAAAGGCCTTTCTACTGGAAATAGCCATGCTGACAGTAGTAATTATACTTATTAGTCAAAGACTGATAGCTTTCCTTCTAAGATCTGGAACAAGACAATATGCCTACTGCCACCACTGTTATTTAACATTGTGCTGGAAGTTCCAGCCAGGGCAATTAGGAAAGAAAAATAAATAAAAGGCATACAAATTGGAAAGGAAGAAGTAAAGCTTTAACTATTTGCGAAAGACATGATCCTACATTTAGATATTCCAAAAATCTACAACAAAGCTACTAGAGCTAATAAATGAATTCAGCAAAGTTTTGGGGTACAAGATCAACATGCAAAAAATCAGCAGTGTTTCTGTGTACTAGTAACAAGAAATCTGAGAAGGAAATCAAGAAAAAATTCCATTTACAGTAGTATCAAGTAATCAAATATTTACACACAAACTTAACCAATGAGATAAAGGACTTATACATGGAAACTACAAAACTTTGCTAAAAGAAATAAAAATAAATCTAAACAAATGTAAGAGCATCCCATGTTCAAGGACTGGAAGACTCCATTTTGTTAAGATGTAAAGTCTATCCAAAATGATTTAAGGATTCAACACAAGTCCAATCAAAATTTCAACAGCCTACTTTGCAGAAATAGAAAAGCCAATTATCAAATTTATTTGGAAGGATAAGGGACCCAAATAGCCAAAAGCATCTTGAAAAAGAAGAATTAAGTTGGAAGACTCACAATCCATGACTTTAGAAATTAGAAATATACAGTGGTCAAAACGGCATGGTACTGTCATAAGGATAGAGATATAGACCAATGGAATGAAATTAAGAGTTCAGAAATAGACCTTTACATCTATGGCTAATTGGTTTTTGACAAGGCTACCAGGTCCATTCAATTGGCAAAGTAGAGTCTCTTCAACAAATGGTGCTGGCAGAACTGGGTATTCATATACAAAAGAATGAAGGGGAGCCCCTATCTCAAAGCATACATTAAATGGGTCAAACACCTAAAGATAAGAACCAGTCCTATAAAACTCAAAGACAAAAGTGTAGGGAAGCAGTTTCAGGAACTTGTGTTAGGCAATGGTTTCTTAGACTTTACACCCAAAATTACAAACAACAAAAGAAAAAAAGTAGATAAATGGAACCTCATCAAAATGAAAAACATTTGTGCATCAAAGGACTTCATCACAAAAGTGAAAAGACAACCTACCTAATGGTAGAAAATATTTGGAAACCACATATCTGATAAGGGTTTACTATACAGAATATATAAAGAAATCCTGCAACTCAACAATAAAAAGACAAACAGTGAAACTGAAAAAATGAGCAAAAGACTTGAATAGACATTTCTCCAAAGAGGATATACAAATGACTAAAAAGCACATGAAAAGATGCTCAACATCATTAGCTATTAGAGAAATACAAATCAAAATCCCAATGAGATACCATTTCATACCCACTAGAATTGCTACTATTACAAATAAAAGAAAATTACAATTGTTGGAGAGATAGGAACAGTCATTCATTGCTGACAGAAATCTGAAATGGGGCAGCTGCTGTGGAAGACAGTTTGGCAGTTCCTTAGTAAGCTAAATATAGAATTACTATATGACCCAGAAATCTCTCTACTAGGTATATACCCAAAAGAACTAAAAGCAAGAGCTCAAACAGATATTTTCACACCAATGATCATAGTGGCATTGTTCACAATTGCCAAAAGATAAAAGCAACCCACGATATGATATAAACATAAAATGGAATATTTTCAGCCATAAAAAGAAATGAAATTCTGGCTCACGTGACAAAATGGATGAACCTTGAAGACGTTATGTTGTGTGAAATAAGCCAGACTGAAAAGGAAAAGCATTGTATAATCTCATCTCACTGATATGAAATAATTATAATAGGCAAACTCAAGCAAATATAATCTAGAATATACATTACCAAGGGCTGGGTGGGGGTAGGGAATGGGAATTTAATGCTTCATTTATACAGAATTTCTTTTTGGGTTGATTGTAAAGTTGTGAAAGTGGAGGATTGTGATATTAGCAAAACATTATGGGTGTAATTAACAGCACTGAATTATATATATGAATGTGTTTAAAAGGAAAATTTTTATATGTATGTTACTAAAATAAAAATTAGAAGGTAATACACAGGACTGTACAACATAGTGAACCCTATTGTAAACAGTGGACTATAGTTAATAGTACAATTATAAAAATGTTCTCTCATAAATTATAGCAAACGTACCACACTAATGCAAGGCATTAATAAAAGGATGATGTAGTTAAAAAAATGCACCCTAATATAAACTCTGGATTATAATTAATAATTAAATTATATTATCTCATCAGTTGTAGCAAAGGAATCACAGTAGTGCATAATATTAATTATAGGGGAGTGGAGAAATGAGAACTCTGTATTCTTACATGATTTGGCTGTAAGCCAAAAACTTCTCTTAACAAAAATATTAAATAAAATTTAGGCATAATGATACTATGTACCACAGAATGTTATGGAAAGTTTACGTGAAATAAAATTGTATTGAAAAAAGAGGGGCAGCAATAAGATTTGAACTGATACTTGCCCAAAGAAGGAATAGGAATGGTCAATATGCACATGAAAAGATGCTTAGTATCATTAGCCATTAGGAAAATGCAAATCAAAGCCATAATGATATCCTACTTTACACCCCCTAAAATGGATACTATTTACAAATCAGAAAAGAAGTGTTGGAAGGCTTGTAGAAATTGGAAAAAGCATTTATTTTTGGTGTAATGTGAAATGGTAGAGTAGTTTTGGTCAACAGTTTGAAAGTTTCTCAGAATGATAAGTATGGAATTACCATATGACTTTCAATCGCAATCATAGATATATAACCAAAATTATTAAAAACAGCAAATCAAACAGATATTTGCACAATGATATTCTTAGAAGTGTTATTCACAATTGCCAAAAGAAGGAAGCAACTCAGTTACTGTATTAGTCAGCCAAAGGTGTGCTAATGTGAAATACCAAAAATTGGTTGGTCTTTATAAAGAGTATTTATTTGGGGTAGAAGTCCACAGTTACCAGGCCATAAGGTGTTAAGTTTCTTCTCTTACCACAGTCCATTGCCACGGATTAGAGCAAGACAGCTGCTGACATTTGCCAGGGTTTGGGCTTCTTGGGTTCCTCTCTTCCGGGGGCTGCGTTTCTCTCTGGGCTTAGCTCCTGTTTCCTCCACAAGGTCAGCTGCAGACAATGAGGCAAATGGCTCACTTCTCTTCTCCTGGGGCCTTCTTTCCAACATCAAAACTGCTTCCCCAAAACTGCTTCCACTCTGTTATTTGCCTTGCCTTTTATATTCAATTCCCCACCCATCAAAGGGGTGGGGTTCAATGCCCTACGGACTTCGCCCTGTCAACGCCCCAATCATAACTCAATCATGCCCAGATTAACAGATCAGTTTACAAACATGATCCAATTATATTTTTGGAATTCATAATTACATCAAACTGCCAGACGGCCACAATTACCAATCAAAAGATGAATGGATAAACAAAATGTGGTATATAGATAAATGGAATATTATTCAATTATAAAAGGAATGAAGTTTTGATACATGAGACAGCATAGATGAAACTTAAGACATCATATTGATTTAAATAAATCAGGAACAAAAGAACAAATATTGTATATCAGTGATATGGAATGAGTAGAAGAAGCAAATTCAATAAGTCAAATACTAGAATATAGGGGCCAGGGTTGGGATAGGGAATTGGTCATTAATTCTTAATTGGTACAGACTTTCTCTTTAGTAAGATGGAAAAGTTTTGGTAATGATGGTGGTGGCATAAGCAAATCAATCAATGCAATATGACTCATTAATAGAATTAAGAACAAAAACACACGATCATCTCGATTTATACAACAAAATGCATATGACAAAATCCAGCATCCATTCTTCATAAAATACTCAGAAAGAACATGATAAAAGAAATATATGAAAAACCTGTGGCTAACCATCATATTCAATGACTATTGAGTATTATAGACTGAAAGCTTTTGACCCTAAATCACTAACACATAAGCATAACTTCCTTAAACCACTATTTTTCAGCACTGTAGTGGAATGTTTTGCCAAAGAAATTAGGCAAGGAAAAGAAATAAAAGGCATCTAAAGTTGACAGGAAGAAATAGAACTCTATTTGCAGATGACATGATCCTATGTAGAGAAAATATCAAAGAATCCACTAGAAATTTACTAGACCTGAAAAAAACAATTCAAAAATGTTTCAGGATAAAGGATATGTACACCCACATCAGTTTGATTTAGTATAATAGCAATGAACAATCCCTGGACGATCTAACAAATGATGTCATGGAATGATGTATGAGTCCAAGGCCAACTCTCAATTAGTTCTAGATTCTGCATCTTTCATAGTCCTAGACATATGCACTGTTTCATACTATAAGACTGTGCTGAAATAAGAACCCAATTAACCTTATCTTTAAGTAATGACCACCATCTCCCAACCAGAAAAATCCTAATACAGTTTAATAGGTTTCCATCTCCAACTAATTGCTATCGGGTACTTCAGACTTTAGTTTAAGTGTGAGGCTTGGAAGTTAGCGAGCACCTAAGAAAATCACACATTTTCCTGGGCTTTGGGGACCAAAAGTTTCCCTTGAATTCATTCCTGTGCTTCTGTTGCCAAGATCCCAGGACACTGCCTCTGAGCTACCTACCTTTGCATCCACTGGGAGGAGCTTACTTCACAGCCACAGTTGGACGTGCATGGTTTTACACATATTTTTTCCGGCATACTTTATAACTGTCTGTTGTCTTTTTATCATTTTTCTACAAAAATCATACCTGTCCAAGTTGCTTGCCATTCACATTCTCCTTAAATTAGTGGCCAATAAAGGCCATTAAGTAAACTTCCTCATTATGGCTCTTACCACTTAAGGCAAGTTCTGCTTGGACTTCTAGACCTCTGTAAACCTCACCAGGGAGTTTTTAGGACATTTTCATCAATGTTAGTTTATCCACCGAATATGTTGTTACAATACGTGTATTGTTTGAATAAAATTAATGTATATGTTTTGGGTCCAATAACGTTGTGCTTCCCAGGATAATGTCATATAAGTAACAGATCCCTTCAAATATTCTTTAATACCAGTATGCCAAGCGTTTTTCCTTGTGAATCCCCAGCAGATATTGAACCTAAAATCAGCCCACATAGTCAATCCTAAAATGACATTAGTTTCTGTTTTCATGTGATATTTACTTTGATTATTGCCCTCACTCTGCAAAATTAAGATTACCAAGTAGTCGGGTACAAAATATTCTGACAAGGTGGGAATGCAACAGATAGTTTATTTCCATCATACCCAGGTCCCTTTCTCAACAAACCATTACTTAGATTCAAAGTTGCACAGTGACATGTAGATCAGTTTTTGACCACAATCCTTTGCATGCATCCAGGAAACAACAGTTCTTATAAGTTTTCTGCAAACAGAGATTTTTTTTTGTAGTGAATATGACCTGTAAAATGAGAACCAGAAGAAAAACCAACATAAGTTTTCCAAGTCTTCACCCATACAGTGTTAGAGTCATTGAGATGATTCACCTATATAACTCCAGACATATACTTCTTAAATCCCTGTAAACCCATATTATACCTGCAACTTCTGATGAAAGGGTAGGTTTCTGCAAACAAATACCTTTACCTTTATGGTTACTTATACATATAGCTAAATTATATCAAAGTAACGCTGTTTTCCCTTCTCTGCCTTATTCATTTATTTCTTCCCTTTTTATCTGCTATTACTTCTCTTTCTTAAAATTTGAATTTACTTTCAACCAGGTCCTTTAATTGATATAACCCAAGGATATTTTGTCTTCCAGTCATCTCAGGGCCATTTTCCAGACCAAAGTGCCAGTCCACTGATTTACTGCCCAAGAATCAGTAAACTCTATAATGCATCACTGTTGTTATCATCCTATTTTTCTGATGCCACAAGGAGCACTACTTGTAATTCTGCCCAGCTATCTTTTCCCTCTTTGATAAGCTGGTTTCTCTACTGCTGCTTTCCAGATTGAGTGCCTGCCAAGTATCGAGCTATCATCTATAAACCATGCTACTTGTTATGGGGCCTCCAGTAACTGATAATTTGGAGAGGCTCATTCATCTATCTAGTTGGGTAACTCCTCAGGGACATGTAATGAAGGTTCCATGACACAAAAACAACCTGTTTTTGAGCTTTCCCTTTCACATGTTCTTGGATTTACAATCAAAGTGAACTTTCTGTTAATGTGATAAAATCCAGGATATAAGGACTCATTATTTGACAAAATCCAGAACATACGGGTATTTCAGATCTCAAAACAATGTGATGCTGTTTGGTAATTTATACAATTTCAACTAAGGTCCAATAACAGCTAGCAATCACCTCTCAAATGGTGTGTACTTTTTAGATGGGGCAGGTTAGACTTCCCAGTCCAAAAGCCCATTGGTCACCAGTAGATGGCAGTGCAAGCTTCCCTCTTAAAGGGCATTTTTCAGAAAATGCAATTTTTTTTCCCCCTAATGTCTCTTTTTTTAGGAATAAAGAATCATATTTCAGAAAACCTCCAGCAATTTTCTCTCTTGTCTCGCTGGCTAGAATTGTGTCACATTCATATCCTTAAAATAATCACTGAAAAGGGGAATAGAATCACAGTAATTGGTTTAGACTAATCCAGATTCATACATATGGATTCAGGGTGGACTCCTCTTTTCCCTCAAATGAATGAACACCTGATATCCGAAAAAAAATCTGAAAGAAAGAAGATCCGTGAGCAATTAACAGTTTTAACCTTTATTGATTAATATATCTCTCCCCTTCCCTGCTTACCACCCACTCCTGTTCCTCTGACCCTTCCCCTCTTTCTTCCTTCCTTCCCTCTCTGTTTCTACTAGCTTTTTCTCACTGAATTCAAAACATGACAAGTTTCTCCCATACTAAAAAAAAATGCACACTCAATCCCATGCCCCCTTTTAGTGACTATTTGGATCCTTCTAATAACTCTATTTTTTGCAAACTTCAATTTTGCAGAAGTTGAGCCTCGGAGAAGTTCAGTAACTTGTCTAAGATCTTGGGCAGAAGATGAAATGGAAAATAATGAGTCTTTATTCCAGACTCTTATCATTTAACCCAGACAGTCTTATGTGATCACTGTCATTATCAACCTTTTTGTGACAGAGGCAGAAATCAAGGCATGAAGAAGCTGAGAAATTTACCCAAAGTCACATAGGAAGTAGAAAAGCCAACCCTAGCAGGTGCAGTTTATTGTCCTCCAAAGCTTTTACACTCAGGCATGTCAGAGTTTTAGGCTAGTGGTTTCTCTAGCCTACGTGCATCCTCAGGCCATCTACAATTTAATAGCAGCTATTCAATGACCTAGATGCTTTTATGACTTATCTTGCTCTAATCCTTTGGGTAATGAAATTTAGGAGCAACCCAACTCCTTATGCTCAGTAATATCCATTCAAATATTTCCCTGTGATCAGACATAAAAATATTAGTAAGTACAACCTCTGGGAATTCCTGACACTTGAAGACCACATCAGCATAACCAGGCACAGATTACAGATACTGTTTTTAAGTTTCCAACCCATTTGGATCCAGACTTGAAGGGACCAAAGGAGCTATTTCTAAGCTGGACATGGGCATTCAAAGAAAAATATTCAATGTAGCTGACTTTAGGAAACTCCTGCAGCAGGGAATCTATCCAAGTTGTTGAGTTCATGATGCTGACATACCTACTTTTTCTGCTTTAAATAGTTTGTTATTTTGGGGACTTTGCATCAAGTTAGAGTTCTGATCAAGTGGCTTTTATAACATTATACAATCCACCTAGTCACTAAAAAAGAAAGAATGGTAATTGTTAGGAAGCGGCTTTAAAAAGAGTTGCCCTCCATTGGTTGTTTATTCCACATCAATTTCTATTGAATCATAATGATTTGGATGTTTTCTGATTAAAAACAGTCATGATTTCAGCTGGGAGGCTTGTAGCCCACACAGGATAGTTAAGCCTTTAGAGCAAAATTAAACTCACTCCATGAACTCAGAATTATTTAGGAAGTCTCTTTTAAAATTATTTTCAAGTCACTAATTGAGGAAAAGAAACACTAAACTAAAGGTAAAAATGGATGATCTTGCAAAGAAACAGTAAGTGATGGGTCAGCAATCACTTACATGATAGCATGATAAGATGCCTTATCATGAAATGAAACTGTTACTTCTTTTCCACATGCATTCAGAGAGGTAAGTATAGCAAGTGACTTGTTTTATAGTTTATTTCTCACAATGTAGCACGAGTGTTTACAATTTACAGATAAGTTATATTTAAATATGTTTTGTACTATCACAGATAATTATGAATATTTGATCGTATACCCAGTGTATTTAGAAAAGCAACCACGTGAGATATTGTGGACCCAGGTCATAGATATAAAGGAACACTTTTATTAAATTATTTTACTGATAATAAAGATAATATATTGCCTTTATAGCAAACTGATCAGAAAAAGTAAGAAATAGTTGCACAAAAATTGTCATTAATCTCATAATTCAGATAAGCACTGTTCATCATTGGTGTACTTTTTGGGACACTATTCTGTGCTTACACATTATTTTAGACAATTGAGATCCTAATATAGAACTTATTTTATATCTAATATTTTCCATTCAATATTTATTTAAACTACCTTTCCACATCATCTATTCTTCTTACAAGTCATTTTAACATCCCCCTAGTATTTTATAATTATACATCATAATTAATTAAAATGTTCCCTTTTATATAGATATTTGGGGCATCTTTATTTTTATTATTATAAAAATATTGTGAAATATAACCTGTATGCATAAACACTGCCCATATAAATATATCTATCTATGAATATTTTTTACCTAGAGTAGATGCCTAAGAGTAAGGAATAATGGACCAAATGTATGTGTAGAAGAATTCTATGTGTTTAATATGTGACTAAAATGGTTCAGCTTTAAGTCAGGGGATATTTGCTCAGAGATTCTATCAATCTTACAATAATGCTGAAAAATATTATTTCTTCATTAAAATATATCTATCACCATTGCTTCCCTATAGTATTTGCAGATAAATCAGTTATTCAAATGCATAATTGGATTCATGGAGTGAAAAAACAACATGACAGAATTTGCTCTGGTTGGCCTGACAAAGAATCAAGATGCTCAGAAACTCTTATTCCTTGTGTTCGTGTTGATTTACTGTCTCAACCTGTCAGGCAACCTGCTCGTATGACAGTTGCAACCAGCACATACCTGGGCTCCCCAAAATGTTTTTTCTATTGTTCTTGTCCTTACTAGATGTCTTATTCTCTTTTACCAAGGCCCCCAAAAATGATATTAGACGTATTGCTGAAACTAAAACTGTCTCCTTCAGTGGGTACATGACTCAGCTCTCTGCAGAGCATTTCCATGAGGGAATTGAGTTTATCCTGCTCATGGTGCTGGCCTATAACCACTATGTGGTCATCTGCAGGCCCCTGCACTACATGATCACAATGAACCAGAGGGTGTGTAGCCTCCCAGTGGTCATATCCTGGACTGGGGGATTTCTTCATCCTCTGATTTAAATCCTTTCTATTCTCTTGTTGCCCTTCTGTGGCCACACAATCATTGACCATTTCTCTGGTGGTCTGTACCCTCTGCTGAATGTCTCCTGCACTGACACTAACATTTTTGGACTCTTTCTTGTTGCCAACAGTCAGCTGTTGTGTCTGCTCACTTTTTCTATTCCTATCACCTTATCATTGCTCCCTCAGAACTCACAGCTCTGAAGGACAGCAGAAGGCAGTCTCCACCTGTGCTTCCCATATTACTGTGGCCATCTTATTCTTTGTACTCTGTATATATACCATTACTGGACACCAGTGCAATCTAAATGGTGAGAAGATGTGGAAAACATTGCCATTAATAGTGACTTCCATGATTTCCACATGAGAATCACTCAACAGTTTGAAAATCTGTCATATATATTGAAGTTTTCTGGTAAAAAGACTTTTAATAATTTGGATAGAGATTTTTTATTAAAAAATGGATCTAAGTGCATATTTTCAGTTATTTACTCCTGAAATCATGAAAGCATCACCATCTTTGGCTGTCTATGTGTATGACTTCCTTCAGAACACAGCCTACTGTAAAAGAAAAGGCAGTTTTGCTCACAAGATGGACACTTTTTAAATTCCAATTTGCAATTCTCTGAGGAATATTTCAAATGCAGTTAAATGTCTTCCTGATAGCTTGGCAAAGGGAGTGATTAAAATGTCAGACAACAAGGGTAAAATGTCAGAAAGATTAGGTCAAGATATAAAGCAATCGTTTTTTCTAAGTGCCTCCTTTAATTCCAGAGACTGATTCAGATCCTGAATATCTTTGAGTCTCAGCTCAGCTTTTCAGTAATGTGGATGGCAATATTCCACTTAGGGTATTGCTGTTTCTCATGGATGAAGTGTTCGATTAAAAGAGATAAGTCAGTGGTTGTGAAAGAATATAAAAAACCTACTTTGACAGAAAATTACTTAACCCTGTATATGGGAAGACCTCACCAGAGCAAGCAGCAGATTCAGTAAAACGTTTCAGGATTGCGTGCAGAAACAAAGCTATTAAAATGAGAACAAGAATTGCAGGAAAAACTAAATTACCTGCAATTATGCCAGATGAACTGAAGATCATAACTGGGGCTGAAACAGCATGGAAAGGTATTCTTTGTGTTTTAAATGTTTCAGCACAACCAGCTAAAGAGGAGAATGGTTTATTTCTTCTTGGAAGGCTTTTTGGAAACCTTATTTCCACAGTATAAATTCCATGAACTTTTCAAGAAACTGATACAGTGTCAACACAGATGCAGAAATAAAAACAGCAACTTCAAGCTATTCAAGCATCTCCTTCACAGAAAAGGTGACACTCCAATCTCTGAAGCTGGTGTTCATTTTGTCCAGGACTAATGGTATGAGCAGATCCTCTTGGGCTTAACTCTTATACTGTTGTGTCTGCACCAGTGTTTTAGTTTCTTAAAATAGATTTTTAATACAACCATGAGACTGTGGTTACTCTCATCCTGTCCTGTAATCTAGCCACTACTAAGAGAGGTTTCCATGGTTTAAATGTTTTGGTGCATATTTTCATAACATCGACAGGAGCCTGCTCCCACTTAAAGCAAGAATGATGTTGTTTTCTTCTGTGTCAAACTAATCAGCATCCTCAAGCAATGACAGAGTGCCAGAGCGGTTATAGAGAGCTAAGGAAAGCACAAAAGAGTGGTTCACAGATAAATTGGATTATTTGTTTAGTGGTGGGAGACTGTGCAATGTAGGATTTTGGGGAAATTGTTTCCATAGTTTTGTAGGTCTATGTGAGCATTTTACCATAACACGGATTAATCAGGTGAATGACCTTTGGAACCTCTATTTTGGGACTGAGGGAATGCCCTTAAAGTATGAAGCACTCTTACCTATGAATTACAGTTTTGTGACATAAAATAAAACTGAATATAAAATGTACCCCCCCCACCAATGCAATGAGGTAGCTATGGAGACAAAGAGTGATTTTGTGTAACAATCCATATAAATAGATAAACTTAAACAAAATCTAATCATATTTTGACAATCAGTGTGACCAATGCAACAGATTTCATATTTCAATTAGAATATGTGGTTTTAAGTTTATTTTGCTCCCCTTTCAATCAGGTCCACCTTCATTCATTTGCATGTAAATATCCTGTTTTCCCAGCAGCATTTGTTGAAGAGATTATTATTTCTTCATTTAGTGGTCTTGGCATCCTTGTCAAAAATCAATCAGCCACAGATGTTAGGATTGATTTCTGAGCTCTCAAGCTTATTCCATTGATTTATGTGTCTGTCCTTGTTCCACTACCATGCTGTTTTGATTACTGTGTATTTGTAATAATTTTAATGATCAGTAAGTGTGAGGCCTCTAATTTCATTCTTTTTCAATATGGCTTTGGCCACCTGAGGCCCCTTACTCTTCCATAAAAATTTTTGATGATAGGTTTTATCTTTTCTGCAAAGTAGCATGTTGGAATTTGGAATGGGATTGGATTGAATCTATGAATCCCTTTAGGTAGAACTGACTTCTTAACAATATTTAGTTTTCCAATCTATTGACACAGAATATCCTTCCATTTCTTTAGGTCTTCTTTGATTTCTTTTTAGCAATGTTTTATAGATTTCTGTGTACAAATCCTTTGCATCTTTAACAAGATTTATTCTTAGATATTTCATCCATTTAGTTGTTTTTGTGACTAGATTTTTTTTCTTGATTTCTTCTTCTGATTGTTCATTATAGAACACTACTGATATATTCATGGTGAACTGGAACCCTACCACTTTGCTGAATTTGTTATTAATTCTAGTAGCTTTGTGTGGATTTCTCAAGCTTACCTGTATATAGGATGAAATCATCTGCAAATAGGGAAGTTTTACTTCAAGATGGAAGCTTTTTTAACTCACTCATGAGGACCCAGAAATCCTCTTCTGCTCAGATATGACCAAAGACATCAAAACCTGGGTTCTTTCTTTGAGATTTGGTTCCATATGGCTATGCCAGGGGAAGCATTAGTAGCCTTCCCATTTGGCCAGAGGCAGCAAAGCCTTGTCCCCCAGCATCAGCAGCTTCTTTAGCACACTGTCTCACATGGGAGCACTTCTGCAAGTAATTCCTGTCACTGAACACAAACTCTGTAGATCCAGCCCTCCCAAATATTCATTAAATTATTTAATTACTTATAAACAATCCCTTCAACTGAAAGGAGCAAATGATGATTCATGTCTTCAGCTGAAAACAACTGCTGATATACCAAACTCATTTAAATATCTCTATTTCAATTTTTCACTAATATTGGACTGTCATCAATTTTAGAAAAATTTCAGTTAACAAGTGTCTTTTTCACAAATGTAATTGTTCTTCAGTGGGTTAAGTGGAGATGATAGCCATTTATTCAGGAAATGTTTATTAAACCTTTATTCTCTACCAAGCTTTGTTGTATGTGCTGCAAATGCAGTAGTTAAAACAGGTAGTGCCTCTATTTTCATGATGTTTATAGTAATGTTAGGAGGAAAGAGACAACAAACAAATACATTAGCTAAATTAGATTCTAAAAATGCCTTAGAAAAAATGTAAGAGAGTGAAGTGATAGAAAATATCTCAAGGAAATAGGTGGTCTTTCAATGGATGGCTAAGGAAGTCCTCTCAAAGAGGGGGCATTTGAACAGTAAATTAAGTGATATGACAAACCAGCAATGCTAAGATCTAGAAGGGGGTAATTTCAGGAAACTAGAAGAGTTAGTGCAAAGACCTCAGTGCAGAAACGAGGCCAGCATGATGGGAGATCAGTAAACACAGGAGAGTGGGACCCTATGCAGTCAGAGAAGGGACTGTTTGAGTGGGGAGCAATTGTGCAGGCCTTAATAGCTCATGAGCAAGCCAAATAGAATTGAGTTTAAATTTGGATAAACAGAGCTTTCTTTCTACTAATGTTCTTTTATTTAAAAAAAAAGATTTATTTATTCATATTACTTTTATCCATTTTAACCACCCCCTCCCCTGTTTTTTGCTGTTTTGTTTCCATTTGCTGGGCAATTCTCTGTGTATGTTTCCTGCCCTCTCTTCTCATCCTTCTCCTTTCTACTAATGTTCTTAGATCAGCTTTTCTAAGTGAATACAGGGAATTTACATGAGAAGAAAATTGTCTAAGCTAAAAGAAAAGTAGGGCATAAGAAACAAAGTAGAGATCAATGCTGTGAACTGCACCAAAAAGCAACTAAAGAGACTGCCAGAAAGGACACACAAAGCTACTGGGCAAAGGTGGTTGCTGGAGGAAATACATTTTATTCATCTTCATTGTGATCTGAATTTAGAGCTGAATTAATTATACATTTATTGTTGGTGGTGGTCTTCCAACGCAAAGAGATGTCCTTGGATAACGATATTTATGCAGGTCAAATAAAATCCCCAATAAACACCCTCTAGTGGTTTTACTCATGCCCCTTCATTTTCTTGCCACTCAGATTTGGAAATATTTAGATAAACGTATTAAATTCTTGCTCTTGTGTCTTTTAACCCTTGCTGCCCTAAGTCACTCTCTATCACTTCAACTGCTTCATTCTATTTAGCATTTTTGCCAATGAATGAATTAATTTATTTAAAATTATGTTTACTTGTTTAATGCCTGTCTCTCTCTACTAGAAAGTATTTAAAAGTGTAGCCTTTAAATTTTTAAACTTTAAGTGTTTAAATGTGAGCCAAACCACAAGGTTCAAATCCCATCTCAAGTATTTACTAACTTGTTAATTAGGAAACATAGAAATTATCTGAGCTTCAGTTAACACTTCAGGGTAACAGGAATAGAAGTTATCTATTTCATAAGGCTTTTATGAGAATTAACCCAGACCATGCCTTCTTAGCACCTGCCACTTTGTAGTTAGTAATAATGGCTTTCCTTGCATTTGTTTGCAGGATGATTTTAGCAGCATGAAAAAGATGCTCAGCAAAGACTTGAGACATGCATCCCATTAAAAATGTTGGTTTTCCTTTATAGCAAGTGTGTCAGGTGAGAATTTTAGGAATCATGTATGATGACAGAAGCCATATATAAAAGGTAAGTAAGACAGGAAGAACATATTAATGACTAATCAGCACAGTAAAGGAAAACTTGACTAAATCAAAGACAAACCCTGTGCATGGATAAGAATTCTCCATTTTCTAAAGATTTAAAGTCTTCTGAAATTAATCTTCCTAATAAAATCTCATTGAAAATACAAGCTAAGCTTTGTTTTCTAACTAGCCTTTTAATTCATTTGCACTGAATTTGAAACATAAATATGCAAGAATATGCATGATTCTGAAAAAGAACTGTAATGAGGGAGTACTAGGCTTATCAGATGACAAAATATATTATAAATCTAATGCAATTATATGTTGTGACATGGCACACTAAAAATAAGATAAATGTAACAAAATAGAGTCCTGGGATTACAAGTCAGGGGACAAAAGGTAATTATACAACTATAAAAACATAGCCATCCTGAAAAAGAACTAAAATCTAAAATTCAATCCCTCTCTAATTCCTTATATGTATGTATATTTAAAAAATACTAAGTAGATAAAAAATTTTAAATGTAAAATAGAATACTAGAAAATGTATTTTTTTTAAATGCCAAAAAAAAATGTGGAGGAGTATTTTGGTAAAAAGAGAAACATAGAAATTTTTTCTAAGGAAGATATAAAAATTTATCATTGTTAAATCAGATATGTAAATATAAAAATATTCTAGTTGGCCAAAATCTTCTGCATAGCATAAAAATTAAAATTAAACCACAAGATTGGAATATAATAATTATATACTTTAAAGGGATAAAGTATTTAGTGTATAGTCAATTCATAAGAATTAATATGGAAAACATCAACAACTGGAGAAAATTGGTAAAGGGTATTAAAAGGCAATTCACACTTGAAGAAATAGAAAGAATTTTAAACATGTAAAAAAAGTGTTCAAATAATTATTTTTAAAAATAACAAAAAGTATAAAAATTACATCTATTTTCTTTAATCAGTTTGTCAAATATCATAAATGTTTATCAAGCACTGGTTGTTGAGAAACTGGACAAACATATTCTCATAGACTATATGAAGGGGTGCAGTTGGTACAAGCTTGTGGATGACATTTTGTCAAAAACTTACAACATCAAAATTTTAAATAAATATTCAACTTGACCCCCTAAAAATCAAATCCATGTCTAGGAACTCAAACTTGCACATTTGAAAAAAGACATTTATTCATTACAGAATTATTTGTCATAACAATTGACTGGAAACAACATGAAGAAAATTGTTTACATTAATTTTTGAAAATATCTTTGAGGTATTTATGCTGTATAAGGATCCTAAGAAGAAGTTAGGTCTAAATGAACTGGTGTGAAAAGAATTTAAAGACATTGAATAGTAAAAGGCAAATAAACATATATATATATATAAATATGCTTGTATTTGCAAGGATTATTACTTGACAATTTTAGAAAATAGATATCAATGACTTCCTCTGGCAGGAACACTGGAAGACTGGTGAAGAATGGATAGATTTACATTTATGCCAATTTGAATGGTTGTTATTTGAACTATTTATTGCTATTACACATTCTTTAAAAAAAAAAAACAAAAGAAGTATGCAAACTTAAAAATCATATATGATGCAACTGAAATTGAATAAAGGGGACAGCCTACATAGTGTTAACTATTTTAACTAGTATAATAAGAAGCATAAAAATAAATGAGTATTTATATAATACAAGACTAAGGATGAGAAAGATTAATAATGAAAATCTAGAAATTATTTACAATAAGAGAAAGGGTAAAAAATATTTCAATTATTAATTCATTACTCTTTTTTTATTGATTCCATACAAATATATTCACTATACTTTTCTAGGTGCAGTGACAAATATGACATTATAGAATTTATACTAGGGAAAATGTTATTTAATAACCCAGTCCAATAGTGAATTTTTAAATTTAATAATGATGATGATTTTGAAGGTTAGAGAACGGTGCATCAGATTTAAAGCAATTTCTGGGTTCTAGAAGATGTTCCCTAAAGCAAAATGACTTTTTTTGTAGTAGGTCACGCACATATTTGCTACTTCATCTGACTTTTCTTCTCCAGAGTTTCTTCATAGCATTTGTCATCTCTGAATTTCTCAGAGTACATATTAAAGGGTTTAGCATGGGTGTTATGACTGTGTAAAACACACTCAATGATTTGTCAATTGGGAAGTTTCTAGCAGGTCTTGCATACATAAAAATACAGGGAACAAAGAAGAAGACAACCACAGTGATGTGTGAACCACAGGATGAGAGGGCTTTCCTCTTTCCTTCCAGACTAAGGTTCCTTAGGGTGTGCAAAATGACACCATAAGAGGTGAGTAAGAGCAGAAACACAATACTGCAGATCAGCCCTCCATTGGCCATCACTAGGAGGCCAACAACATCGGTGTCAGTACAGACAAGTTTTAATAAAGGGTACATGTCACAGATAAAGTGATCAATGATATTGGGACCACAGAAAGGGAACCCATGAAGAGAGATAAGTTGAATGACTGAGTGCAGAAAACCCCCAGTCCAGGACACTATTAGCAGCACAACACAAACCCATTCATGATAATCATATAATGCAAGGGCTTACAGATGGCCACGTAGTGGTCATATGCCATGGCCAGCAGAAGAAAGACCTCTGATGCACCAAAGAAGTGCCCTGTAAAAAGCTGGGTCATACAACCATGGAAGGATATGGTATTTTGTCCAAAGAACAAGTCTGAAATCATTTTGGGAGAAAGTGATGAGACTTAAATGACATCCATAAAAGATAAACTAGCAAGAAAGAAGTACATAGGTGAGCCGAAATCCACAGTAATCAACACAGCGTGGTAGTGGCACAAAGACAGACATATAATCCAATGGAATAAGATTGAGAGCTCAGAAATCAATCCGAACATCCTTTGAAATGCAAAACAAAATATGTTGAAAACAAATTTTTCATTCCACTGATTCCATTAAAAATATTAATGAAAGGAAATAATAAAATTATAGCCATTTGTTATACCTAACTGTGTCAGATGCTATGTCCATGTATACAGACACATATATCTCTCAACAAAATATATTTATATTCATACAATCAAATTTAGTGACTCACATTTAACCTTTATAATAAAAAGTATTGTTATCCCCATTTTATAATTGAAGAAACCAATTCTAAATATGTATATATTTTTTCCAAATAACAAACCTGGGTTTGAGATCTAATTTTGATTTACTTCAAAACCCCTGTGTTGCTAGCAGAAGTCTTTTTTTTAACTTTTCATTTTTTACAAGCTCAAGTGAAATTAATTCTTACATAAAAAGAAAATAGCCACAATTGATAAGTGTGGTTTCCACTACTAGCCATTTACAGCCTTACTTTTTGAAGGCTTCCTCCCAATTTGAAGGAAGACTTTTTTCACTCACTCATAAGCACCTGGAAATCCCTTTTCCTATCAAGTATGACCACAGAGGGAATAAATCTGCCTTCTTCCTTGGGGATAGATTTGATTCATATGGTTGTGTGTGTCTATTTCTCCACAGGATATTTTGAATATTTCAGAAAATTATTACTTGTGTTATAGATATATTTAAAAGGAAACTATGTTGAAAACATTAAAACAAAAAGTTCACTTCTTAAGATAATTTATGGGGCGTGGATATGGCCCAAATGGTTGGGCGTCCGTCTGCCATATGGAGGGACCTGGGTTCGATCCCCGGAACCTCCCAGTAAAATAAAAAAATATATATAGAAGGTGCATGGGCTGCCAGGCTCTGTGTGTGCCGGTGAGCTGCCAGGCTGCGGGAGCCTTGCAGCAAGATGATGACGTAACAGGAGAGAGACAAGACACGATGCTCCAAAAGCTCTGGAAACCAGGAGCCGAGGTGGTGCAGATGGCTAGAACACCTCTCTCCTACATCGGAGGTCTTCAGGATCGAATCCTGGTGAAGACTGGAGGAGGAGGATGAGAAGAGATGAAGCAGACAGAGAACTGCCCAGCGAATGGACACAAAACAGCAAATGGGGAAGGGGGGTTTTAAAATGGATCAAGTAAATAAATAAATATTTATTAAAAAAAGATAATTTATTAAAAATGCAAACAAATTCTATATCTACATAAAAAGATAGCAACTAGCCATTTACCAGGGAAATTTTTCCTAGTAAATTCTTATCCAGTACTTGAAAGAGAGAAATATCAACTCAGGTTTTTGCCCCTAATTCTATTCTGTTGGTTTGGACAAAAAAGTTATACATGAGATTTTTAGAGTGTTGGTATGGCACCAACTAGCTGTGTTTGAGATTTTGTGGATATTAAGTCTTTTTTATATGGGGCTTTAAGCTTAGCAAAGCATCTCCTGCTATAGAAAATGGCAGTTTTTGAGACGATTTTGTATTCTCCCCAACATGGGCAAAGAACATTGGACCTTTTATCCTTCCTAACTACAACAATTGAGTCCTGGATTTGGAGTGTGTCCAAAACTGCTTTTTACTTAATTAAATTCACTGGGATTTTACATGCAATGTTTAAAGAACATCTATATTTAAAGAAGCTTCTAGATCAATCATGAAATTGACATCAAGGAGATGTAACATGGAGGAAAAAATAGCTTCCTAACCATTATAAGTTAGGTTGCTATTGAGAATAAAATATCAGCCTACTTATTTTTTGCAATAAAGTGAAATTATCATTTTTCCCCAATTTGTGATAGCAAGTTTTCCTTTCCTTGTCTTAGTAGTCAAATGATTCTTGCTTAATGTTTTGTAAGTTATGCTAAAATTTTACCTCCAATTTAGATATAAGAACTAATTATTTATGCAATTGATTTTTTTAATTACTGAGGAAATATAATGTGCCAGTACTATTTTATGGTATCAAGATATAGTGGTTATTCAAATAGAAAACAAAAAAGATTCTGTTTAGATTGACCTTACAAGAATATAAGCTAATGACTTAGAGATTTAATATAGTCTGTGATAAGTTTTACAGAGACAACAGTGTACTATGACAGAAAATAAGTGGACAAATTCTACTGTGGATGTGGAAGTTAAAGAAGAGCATTTTAATAGTTGCTATTAATGCTGAGATCCAAGGAATTAGAAGTTGTTACCATGAGAAATGCTGTTAAAAGTGGAAGGAAAAACATTGAGAAGAGTTTGGCAAGTTCAAGACTTCTGAAAATCAGTGGGTCTGGAAGGTAAATAGGAAACTTAGAAAATAGGACACAATGAGGCTGAAAAGATGAATAGTTACCAAACCCTGAAGATATTATAGATCTTGTAAGAAATTTGGATTTTATTTAAAATAAATTTAGACATGCATTTTTTTAACTTAAGGAAGCTTCCATCCAACAAAATCTGTCAAAAATAAGATAGAAGAGTTAGTTGGGAATTGCTGTGTAAACATATGCTATATTGTGCTAGTGGCAGAAGGTTGAGGAATAACTTATTCATTCATCTTTCTGTTTCAGCACTAAGCACAAATGACTTGCACATCAGATATTCAGTAAAATTTAGATAAAAATTTGAATATAACACTATTTACTTTTCTAGCTGCCAAAGCAAATACCATGCAGTGTATTAGCTTAAACAATGGGAATTAATTGGCTCACAGTTTTGAGACTAGGAGAAATCCAAAATCAAGATGTCACCAAGGCAATGCTTTCTTTTTGAAGACTGGCATTCTCTGACTGGCTGCCGGATACTTGGTCTGGGGCTTCTCTGTCACAGGGCAATGCACATGGAGGTCTCTCCTGGCTTCTCCCTGCTCTTCCTGGTTCAAGTGAAATTCAGCTTTTTGCTGCCTATGATTTTCTGTCAATCTGTCTGAACTTAATTTTCCTTCCCAGTGGGCCCTCATCTGGTACTTAGGCTCCCCGGTGTGACTGAGTTGGACTCAGCAGTGGTTTTCTATGCATGGCTCTTCTGTCCTTCTATTTGAATATATGGTTAGTACTACAGCTGGTGGGTGTACATCCAAGAAACTTGAATCTTTAGGTTTTCCATGTGTCAGCTGGGCCCTGGATCTCAACGGAGTTGCAATGTCTACTTTCCAGTTCAATGGACTCACCCAGGACTGCTAAGGGGAAGAGATGGTGAACAAACAATATGCTCGGGAGCTGCAGGTGCCTGCAGCTGTAGGCAGGAGTGTGCCTTCCATCAGATATGTGGGATCAAAGCTCCCTACAGTTGATGGTGGTATGGGCATCACCTTCCCAGAGTCCTCAGGATTGGGGAAAAAAGTATGGACTAAAATAAACTTGCTAGTATTCTACTCTAGACTTATTGTGATTCTAGCAATGGAAGAAACACCATTGTTTTGGAGGCAGTGACACGTGGATGTGCTGGAGTTAGGGAGAGGGAAAAACAGGTGTAATGGAGGGGCATTTTGGGGACTAGGGAATCATCCTGAATGATATTACAATGACAGATACAGGCCATTATATATCCAGCCATAACTTACAGAGTCAAATGAGATAGAATGTAGACTACAGTGGAAACTATAATATGTGATTGGTGGCAATGCTCCAAAATGTGTTTGTCAATTCCAATGAATGTGCCACACTGAAGAAAGATGTTGCTAATGTGGGAGGGTATGGGAGGTGTGGGGAGTGGGGCAAATGAGAGACCCCTATTTATTCTCTGTAGCATTTATGTAATAAAAGTACCTTTAAAAAAATAAAAAAGTGAAAAAAATAGTAAAGCTTCATAAGCACAGTCATCAATATCAAGGGCCAGTGAATGGACCATCCTCCTTCACTAGCCATTGCCTCTGTACTTGGAGGATTCTTGCTTTTCCATTATAGAATGTGGTAGATCTCCCCAGGATGGGAATTCAATATTCTTTCGGGTATTATGAGAATCTCCACCCACCATGACAATGCCCCATGAACATTTGAATGGTATTCCAACACCTACTTTCCAGTTCATTGGGCTCACCTAGGACAACTAACAAGGAGGTGATGTTGGACAACCACCATACTAAGGATCCGAGAGAATCTACAACTGCAAGCAAGAGAGTCCCATCCTTCTGCTGAATGGGACTGAAGACCCCTCTCAATCAGAGGTGGAGTGGACTTCAGCATCCCAGAATCCTCAGGATAGTGAAATGAACTATGGACTAGAGTGGACTTACTGGTATTCTACTATAGACTTACTGTGACTCTTGCAGTGCATAAACTTATATCATTGATGTGGAGGCAGTGACCACTGGAGGTTTTGAGGTCAGGGAAAGGGAAAACAGGTGTAATGCCAGGGCATTTTCAGGACTTGGGAATTGTCCTGAATGACATTGCAATGACAGATACAGGCCATTATATATCTTGCCATAATCTACATAATTTTTTTGGGAGAGAGTGTAAACCACAATGTAACCTATATTTCATGCTTAGTGGCAATGCTCCAAATGTGTTCATCAATTGCAATGAATGTACCACACTAAGGAAGGATGTTGTTAATGTGGGTAAATGTGGGCAGTGTGGGGAGCAGGGCATATGGGAATTCCCTATATTGTTTATGTAACATTTATGAAATCTAAATATCTTTTTAAAAAATAAAATAAAATACAATTGCTAAATTTCAAAAAGAAAAAAGAAAAGAAAAGTAGGACATGAAGAGACAAATTAGAGCTCAATGCTGTGACTTTCACCAAAGAGACTGCTAAAGAGAGAAACTGCCAGTAAGGACACATGAAATATTTTAGGTGAAAAGGTTGCTTCAGTTCATAAGTTTTATTTCTGTTCAGCCTGATTTTATGTGCACTGAATTATTAACAATTATGTTAAGCTTGTTGATGATCTTTAAGTCTGAATAGATGAGAACATATAAAGATATATAACCAGGTCAAATAAAATTCCGCTCTCATTACAACAGTCAGTTCTTTAATGGTTTTGCTCATGTACTTTTAGCTAATTGTCTCTCATCCCAGTACATGGTTAGATAAAAACTGTAAACTCTTGCTCTTGGATTGTGACACCCAATGTAAAGTTGCTCCCTGCCACCCTGAGTCCCTCTCTATCACATCACTTGCTTCGCTATCTTTTCGGCACTGTTACACTGAATTTATGTTTTTTTTAATATGTTGTCTTTTTTTTTAATGTCTATCTCTCTAAACTACAAAGTATTCAAACATGTAGGCCCTGCAGCTGTGCACATGAATTCAAAAACTACATTGTGCATTCAAGATAGCTTGTGACTTTGGGTATCTTCTTTAAATTATCTAAACTTCAGTTAACTCTTTGGGAAAGGAGGAATAACAGTTACATACATCATAAGACTCTTATGAGAATTAAACAAGGCAATGACTTCATAGCATAGGGTCTACACATTGTAATAAATAAATAATAACTTTCAATACATTGGTAAATTATTATACTACAGTTATTTTATATGTCATTTAAAAATTCATTAAATTGTGGACACTTCCAAAATCTCATTTTGATTGGGTACATTAAGACTTTTAAATTAAAAATTTCACAGTATTAATCAGGTCCAACCTGCATTAATTTTACTGGGATCACTCTTATTAATATGTAATTTTCTTATGGCCTCTTAATAGAGTATCTACTTGCATTGAAGTAATAAATATAAATCACATACTTTAAAAAAAATCTGGTAGAAATATGATGCTGATGAAGACATGAGGAAGGCAACAAAACTGACCTTTATAAGTACCTACTAATTTCCAGGCACTCCCATGGATGCTTTGTACTCATAACCTCATCTAATACTTAAAATAACTGAAGGAATAGGTACTTCATTTTATTGCACATATAAGCTAAAATGAAAATAAAACTCTGATAGATTGTGAGATGCATGTTTGTGATATAAACTAGTGAGATGGAATTCAATCACAGTTTCATTGACCTCAGAATCCTGAATCCTTCCACATCATTTGAAACTTGGCTGCCTGCAGGACTTCCAAAGGCTGAATAATGTCTTGAAAAATCAATAATGCCAATGCCTGAATTCAAAGAAAAAGTGCTATAACAGAGTTGGTTATACAAGAAGGTACATAATGTATCTGGACCAGGGGAAGATCCACAGAAGTCCTGACCCAGGCAGAATGAAGTTTCTACTAGTTCCAGCAGCAAAATAAGCACAAAGCTGCCCAATGTTTATTCCTTAAAAACAAATTTAAAAAAAAAACACAAAACTTAAAAAATGTGTACTATGGGTCGGGCACTGTTATAAGCACTTAACGTATATTGACACATATTATTAACCCATTAATTTCATGAGGTTGGTATTAATATTACCATCTCACAGATGAAGAAATAAACTTTCCCGGGTCACATTCCAATCCAGGAAATCAGACTCCAAAGTCTGCTCATAAACACTGTACCACACTATCTCCTCTGAAGAAATATGTCCTTTTATTTTAAGTCTGTTTATAATCTCTTTACCTGCTGTGTTAACCTCAAGTTCCTAGAAAATGACACACTGAGCCTTGAAACAGGGCTTGACAGGAGCAAATAAGAATCATAAATGGATCATTTCTAAGGCCTTGGCAGCACCAGAGCCTATGAAGTTTGAAAAACCAGGAGATATTGAAGAAAGGCTGATGATTTTGGGATCCATTCAAGCCCACAAATACTCCTATAAGACCAGTCAGCTCTCAAAGTATTCTTTTTCATAGCATGAACAAAAAAATTACATTTTTCCCTTCTAAGTTTAAAAATAAATAGGTTAGCACTTAGGACCAGTTGAGTAGCTCTGTTATTCTTTTTGGGGCTCAAGTAATAAAGAATGGTTATCATAACTAACATTTATTTAGCATGTAGAGTTTCAAAGAACTTTACAGGATTATTCTATTTGATCCTGATAATATGTCTATATTTTCCCTTTAACTAAAACCTGAAAATGCTGTGTTTTGCCAAAGTCCACACTATAAACATTAAAATCAGAACTGAACTTGGAATATTCTTACTCAGACCCTATGCTAATCACAATAACCTATTCCTCAAAATGCACATACAAGATATGATGATATGATACATAAACTCTCCTTCCAACAGTGTCTTGGTTTGTCTGAGCTTCTGTAACAAACACCACACAATGGGTTGGTTTAAACAACAGGTATTTATTGGTTTTTTATTTCTGAAGCCAGAAATCTGATACAAGATAAAACAATTGCTTTCTCCTGGAAGATTGTGTCTTTCTGGTGCTGGCTGAAGGTAACCTTAGAATTTCATGGATTTCCCATCACATGAACATTTCCTCTCCTTTCTGCTGCTCTTCATTGCTTTTTTTCCTCTTGACTTCCACCTTTGAACTCTTTATAAGACCTCCAGTAATATGGATTAAGACCCACCTCATTAAGTTAAGCCATACCTTAACTAAATTAACATCTACAAGATGTTCTATTTACAATGGGTTCACCCCAACAGGAATGTGGTTTAAGAATATGTAGAAGTTGGGGTGAGTCAATCAATCTACCAGGAAAAGAAAAATGGGAAAATTTTAATGTGAAAGACTAGATAGAATTCGCAAGAATAAGGAGTTTTAGTCCAAATAATGGAAAAAGAATAACTTTTGAAGCTTTCTTTGGGAGAAAAAAAAAGAAAAAGAGAGAATTAGATCAGATCATGATTTAAGATTAGTAAGTATAGAAAGAGAAGACAATAAAAGCTGAAAGTATTCCTATTTATCAGAATATTTTAATTTTTTGCAATGCAAAGATAGTAATTGTGTATTATATGATTTATGAACATATGACAGTTTCATGGACCTCATAGCCTCTTGTATAAAGGATAATTCTCAAAAAATACATTAATAAGGTAACTTCAAAACAGGCTGAAGCTGTCAACACAATCTATAGCACTATTATTCAAAATGTGTGTAAATTTCACTTGCTTCAGAAACATATACCTTATTTTCTTAAAATGCAGTCATTACAATCCAACAATAGTACCACTACTTACAGTCACTACAGCTGTGTCCTGGGTATCTGTATTTTAAAATGAACTCTAACTGATTCTGACAGTACATTAGGATTGGCAAACAAATGGGCAATAAGTAAATTTAAATGAGATATCTTTATAATTATAAATAATTGCCTCATTGATCTTTCCTTCAAGCTCCTGTAGGCAACATCAAACTGTTTTTGACAAATAGTGTTCACTGGGCTTTGAACACCTAGAAATCATCTTCTTTTCTCTTTTACACTTAAAGGATAAAATCACTTTTTATATTGTCTTGAATATATCTCAACTGAAATCATCTTTTGATCCCAGACCTTCCTCATAGCATTTTTCACCTCTGCATTTCTGAGAGTATAGATCAAGGGATTCAAAATGGGAGTTACCATGGAATAAAACACAGCTGCAGCTTTGTCAATGGAGAAGGTGGTCACTGGGCGAAGATACACAAATACGTAAGGCACAAAGACTAAGATGACCACAGCTATATGAGAGATGCAGGTGGATAGGGCTTTGTGTCTCCCCTCCAAGCTGTGAGATTACAAAGTGCACAGGATGGCCATATAAGAAAGTATCAAAAGTAGGACGTTTAACAGACATATAAACCCACTGTTGGCAGCAACAAAGAGACCAAGGGTATGGGTATCCATGCAGACAAGTTTTAACAAAGGGTTCAAGTCACACATAAAGTGTTCTATGATATTTGGGCCACAAAAGGGCAGCCAAACTGTGAAAAGGATCTGAATGGTAGCATGGACAAAACCTTCGGCCCAAGCCACTCCCAGGAAGAAGCCACATACTTTTCAGCTCATGATGGTTGTGTAGTGCAAGGGTTTGCAAATGGCCACACAGCGGTCAAAGGCCATTACTGTGAGCAGTATGATCTCAGTTGCACCAAAAAGATGCTCGGGAAAGACTTGAGTCATGCATCCCCTGAAAGAGATGGTTTTCCTCACAGCCAGAGTGTCAGGTATCATCTTAGGGGTCATAGAGGAAGAACAGCAGCCATTTATAAGGGATAAATAAGACAAGAAGAAATACATGGGGGATCCCAGGGCCCTGCTGGTGCTGATGGTGATCATGATGAGAAAGTTGCCTGCCAGGGTGACCAGGTAGACAATTAAAAACACAGTAAATGAAAATTTCTGAAGCTGCACATTCTGGATTAGATACAGGAAGATGAATTCTGTGACATTATTCATCCTTTCCGTTATATTCAACTCAGGTGCCAGATGATTTACCTGAAAAAAATAATTCAGCTTATCCTCAGTAGTGGCACTATCACTTATGATTACCCATGGTGTGCCTAATTTTTTGTACTTTTACCTAGTGCAAAAAGAAATGCAAAATTATATCAACTCTCTTGTTTTTATATTCAAAATGTGTCACTAGATGTGGTGTTTATTTTGTTCTTTAAAATTTCCTGATTTTCTTTTAATTTTCTGCAATAAAAATGTATAATTTTTAACCTAGGAAAATAATGTTTTGTATCAGGTTTCAAGAATCAAACTATTAAATGGTCACATTATCAGCTCAGTCACAGATACACAAAGTTGCATGCATTTAGCCCTAAAGTGGCTGTACCTACTTACCAGAGAACAAGTAAAATCATTTTACTAATATCATACAAAAAGATTTAAAAATATAGAGAGATTCTTTCAGGTTCTATACTCCATGAGCCATCCATCTTCTTGTTTTATCTTCCTAGAAAATATCTTCTCTTTCTCAAGAATGAAAGGTGGTGCTACTACATCCTCCTTATCTAAGAGATTGTATTGAATGTCCGTTACTGCAATTGCCACATTGTTTTACATTCATCTGTGTGTTTCCAATTCTATGGGTCATTGAAGGCAAATATCTTGACTTTCTACTCTTTTAACCTTAGCCATTCTTGCATCCACAGTTCTGGCCAAAATATAAACACTCATGAAGCATTTGCTCATAGAGGGAGAAGGAAAAAGGCAAAAGAGAAAGAAATTGGGAGGTAAAGAGAAAAATAGAAATATTTGAGAAAGCAAAGAAAGAGAATGGGGCATTAAATTCAAAGACAGTTTGGAATCCTAGAGTAATCATTCGTAATCACTATGTAACATTAATTAATTTTATCTGTTGCTGTTCAATTTCTTCAACTGTTAAACAATGAATAATTATACTTATATATAGGAATGTGGTGAGTAGTAAAATTGTTGCAAATGTTCTCTCATTTTTATATGGTTTTACTTTTCTCAAGGAAATGCCACCAAAGAAAATGGGGAAAAGTAGCTTTTAATATCTCCAAAAGTCATAAATTCTGAAAAGTTAAGTAATAAAGGTGAGGAGAAACAAGGGAAGAGTGGTAACAAAAAGAAAGTCTGTCAGATTAAAAAAAAATACAGGCTGCTAAAAGAATACTTAACATATAAAATAAAAGAATACGTAACATAAAGATTGTTTCTGGGGGCCTTTTGTCATTTGTTTGTGTTTCTCACTAATGTTCTCAACAAATATTTCTTCTAAATTTGACTCTTAACTTTGAGTATGTCTTTAAAAACTGTAAGACCAGTTCACTATTCAACTAAATAGTTGAGAGAAAGTGATGCGTTACAGGACTTATGACCTATTTATGTTCCTGTCTATACTGCTGGCCATTGTTCAGTACCACGAAGCATTAACTGAGTAGGAGATAATGTAAAACAAAGAAAGGGAGAGAGAAAGAAAGGGATGAGAAAGAGAAGAAAAATGGACGTGAAGAGAGTCATCTAAGAATTTTTGTTTTTTTAAGATGTTGGCATCTTGTAACATTTTGAACCAGTGCTGAATTTAAAATGCAAATGTGGATTTTAACTGGCCTCATTAAAGAGGTCATTTTTGGAAAACATTGTATAGAATGGCATAACAACTTATTTGCTATCTATTGATTTTTGGCAACCTAATAAAATCTTAAAATAAACTGTTTTGTAGATTTTTCATCAGTGCGCATGCAAAAAGAGCCATGCTTATGCTAATTTAATAAGCTGAAACTCAGTCTTTCCAGAAAAGAAAAGATCAAAGCAAAATCAAAAACAAGAAAATTGTGACTTTTTTTACATACCAGAGTACATCTATTTGTCAAGAACTTCTTACTGAGCCTGAGCTTGCTTCCATAATAAACTATCCCAGAAAGTATATGCATTCAGCTTTGGTGTTCAAGAGGAATTTGAATCTTTGAGAGGGGGTAAAATCAAAGACCTATCCCTTTCTATTTCTATGGGATCCATGGAAATCTTGGAGGTTTTTAAATTATTATATGAAATTTTGTTAGCCTTGATGCTGGAAAAAATAAATCCAATTACCAAGACATCAGCAGTAGGTTTGAGGTCCCCTGAATGAGAAATCTCATGGTGTCAATCTTTCTGGCCTTTTCCAGAGCATCAGTGCTCTGCCCAAAGGTCAATATTTTGGTCCTTTCTTCTCCTACCATTTCACTGGATGTCCATGTCTGGGCCCAGGCATGGCAGGGAGATGCACTGCCTTTGTGATTTGTTCTGCCCAGAACTTTACACTGTCTTTCCTTCTCCACTCATTCAGTACCCATGCCATAGAGACACTTTTATTTAAGTAGGTAAAATCATCCCTGGGCTAGTTCCTCAAGGTAAGAATAATTAATATTAAGAGGCTTTGTCAAAATGAAAACCAAATGTGTATTCCTTCTTCCTACTTTCCTGCTGGAGTCAGAATATAGATTCTTTATTTCTATTTTTCAATTTATATTCATTGAATCTAAAATTGACCAGTCACAGTTTTGTTCAATAATAACAATGACAGTAAGAGCTATTGAGCACCACGTCTCTATTAAACACAATTTATGTGATACCCTTTGTGGTGGGTACTATTAATTTTCCCAGTTTTTGGGTGAAGAAAATAAATCACTATGAATTTAGGTAATTTACCAAAGAAGAAAACAAAGCAGGTGGATGAACTGAGACTTATATCTGCCTGCCTCCATAACTCAAAGAATATCTCTGCCTTCATGATTCAAGAACCCAACACTAAAGCAACAGATAGACAAGCACCGTGTTTCCATGGCACCCTTGCTTGCACTTCCCCCAACACCTCCGTGGTGTCCAGCCAGCCTATCCTCCCATTGTATTTCTCTGGGCCTGTTCTAGAAGGACTTGCATGCTGGGGTGCTGTATATCAGCGCCAGTATATGGAGTGACAGCCTGAAAGACTGAACTCATTTCTGTCTCAAGCTCTCAGAACTTGCCTGCAAGTATGTTAAAATAGAGTAAGAAAGAATAATTCCAAGCAGCCTGGGACAAAGGTTTATCTGCTTTTAGTCATACAAAAGAGCACCCTGGAGAGCTATAAACATGATGTTTGCATAACATTGTGATTGTACTTAATGCCACTGAATTGTACACTTAAAAATCGTTAAATGGTAAAATTGTATGTTATAGCTATTTTATCACAATGCAAAAACGTTTAAAAGCAATTAATTGGTTATTGCCTATTATTGGGAAACATTATATGGAGGTTTTAATTCAATTTTGCAACTCATTTGTCCATCAATATCAACATTATCAAATATTTCATTGAAATCAGTCAAATTAATACTATCAGGTGCAGAAGTATTACACCAAATGGAAGTTAAATTATTTCTTAAACTACTATCATTACAAAATAAGTCATTTAGAATTACAATAGTAAGTTCTTGTCCTTCCCAACAAAATTATCCCCTTCCAATCTACCAAATGATGTGGAATGGGGTGTGAATCAAGGATCAAGTCTCAATTAATTATGGATTGTGTATCCCTCACAGTCCAAGATAAATGCCCTGGTTCATACTACAAGACAGTACTAATAAGGGATCCCAATTAGCCTTACCTATAAGTAATGACCATCATCTCCCAACTGGTAAAATCTTATGAAGTTTAATAGATTTCCAGGTCCAACTGTGCTATCAGGTACTTCAGATTTTAGTTTATGTGGGAGACCTTGGAAGTTAATGAGCACCTAAGTAAATATATCATTTCTTCACACACTCTCCTAGACTATGGGGACCAAAAGTTCTCCATAAATTCATTCCTATTCTTCTACTGCCAAGATCCCAAGCCATTGCCTTTGAGCTTCCTATGCATCCATTAGAAGGAGTGTAGTTCACATCCCCTCTTGGGTCAGTATGCATGGTCTTATTCATTATTGTATCTTAGTATGCTGTACATCTATCTGCTATTTTTATATCAATTTTTCTACAACTCACCAACTTGCTTATCATTCTTTCACTTCCACTCTGAAAAGTACCCCTTCAAAGGGGCCATTAAGTACCAAAAAATCCACTTCCCCACTATGATTCTCTTCAGTAAAGGCAATTTCTGCTTGGACTCCTTGACCTCTGCCAGCTTCTCCAGGGTTATTTAGAAATTTAGGCCAATGATTGTTTATTGACCAACTATACTGTTGCCAAACATGTGTTGATTGAGAAAATTCAAGTATATGTTTTGGATCTGAAAATATTAACTTCCCCATTATAATGTCATATGGATATTAGCATCCTCCCAATATAATTTAGTTTCAGTATGACAAAGAGCTTACCATGGCACCTCCAGCACATATTGGAGCTAAGATCAGCCCACATAGGCCCTCCTAAAATTAAATTGGTTTCTATTTACATGTATTCTTTACTTTGATTGTTATGCTTAAAACTAAAATTAAGATCAATAAGTATTAGGGCACAAAATACTAAGACAAGGCGGGCATGCAGCAGGAAAGCATGCATGTTGGTCCATTTCTCAACAGGCCAATGTTCATTTTTAATTGCACATTGATTTGTGGCTCTGTTTTTGAACACAGTCCTTTTTGTGCATCCAGATGACAAAAGTACTCCCATATTGTCTCCAAAAACAGGTCTTTCATAACAGATATAAACCACACAATGAGAACCCAAAGAAAAACTGACATTATAATTTTTCCAACTCTTGTGCCACAATGTGTTGTTAATGTCATTGAGACACATCCCATAAATGAGTCCAGATAGAATGCTTCTTAATTCCACAGGGACTCATATTGGTTCATCAGCTTCCAGGAAAGGGGTAGGTTTCTGCAAACAAATACCTTCCCCCTTATGGCTACCTGTATATATAGCTGAACAATACCAAAATAATGTTAGGTTTTCCTTTTTTGTATTATTCATTTATTGCCTCCCTTTTTATTTGCAATTATTTCTCCTTCTTAAAATTTGAATTAAATTTCCACGAGATCCTTTACCAGGTATAACCCAGGGTTCTATTATCTCCCATTCATGTAACAGCCATTTTTCAGAGCACTTAGACACTCCATAGACTATTAACATTCCATTGCTTACTGCTTAATAATCAGTAAAATCTATACCTTATCACTATTGTTATTATCCTGTTCTTATGATGCCACAAGGAGCACCACTCATAATTCTTCCCATTGAGTGTTTTTATCTTTTCCCTCTTCAATGAACTGATCTCTCTGCAGATGCTTTTCAGATTGAGTGCTGCCCACTCTTTTTTTTTTTTTTTTTTTCTCTTAGGAGGCACCTAGGACCAAATCCAGGACCTCCCATGTGGGAATCAGGTCTTCAACTGCTTAAGCCACATCTGCTCCCTGCTGCCTACTCTTGAACTACTATCTGTAAACCATGCTACCTGTTAGGAAGCCTTCAATAAGTGATCATGCAGAGATACTCATTTTGCTATGGAGTTAGATTACTCCTCATTTAAGGCAAAATGACACAAAAGCAAACTGTGTATGCAATGAACTCCATTTTCACATGTTGTTTAACTTACATTTTAGGTAATAAGGGAATTTTATTCATTTTTTTATCTGCTGGACTCATTATCTGATAAAACTCAGGATATACAGGTATTTTTCTTCTCAAAATAATGTTATATCCTTTAGAAATTAAAGAGGTTTTCAACAAGTCCAATAAAAAGCTAGCAATTACCTTTCAAATGGTATGTATTTTTTGCTGAGTCAGATAACTTTCCAGTCCAAAAGGAGATCTGTGAGCAACTCACGGTATTTTCTATACCTTATGTTCCTCTCTTGATTATGCCCATTCTCCCATACACCTTCAACCTCTTTCTATCTATTCTCTTTATTTCTCTGTCTCTTCTGTCTCCTTCTTCCTCTCTACTAGCTTCTTCCCACTACTATTTGAACAGGATCAATTTCTCCCATGCAAATATATTCACCCTACTCTTGTTTTCTCCTTTAGTGACTAACTGGAAACTTTTAACAACTATTAAAAGTTGAGGACCTTGCGCAAGATTGCACAGATTATACAGGATTGAATAAATGATAACCAAAATGTAGTAGTAATGGGTACATCTGTCATGTAAACATTTCTCTTAATTTAATTCAGAATATATTTTCAAACTGTTTGTTATATATAATAAAGCAGTTGTATATGTCTCATGCCATTTTTTGGTATTTTGTTCAATCATGTTATTTTATTTAAGGTTTTTTTTATAGGTTCATGTAAGCTAAGTGACATACATTGAGTCATAGTGTAAGTAATCGAATTGGTAACCATTACCAAGTCCATGAATTTAGTGTATAATTTCTCTAGGATCCTACCACATCCCATCCAGGCAGGCTGTCCGTTGTTCTAAATTAGAACTTCTACTTTCTCTGCATCAGGAATTCGCAGAATCAAAGCTTTTTACATTGTACTTAGACAGGTCATTTGAATAGGGCACAAAACTAAGAAAGGAAAATAGATGTTCTCTTTACTCCAAGGTCACTTTCCTGGTCAGCTGCAGCACACAGGATCTTTCTTAGAAGGATGTCCTTCCTGCCACTCTTCATTGAGCCAAAGTTCCTAAACAATTCAAAGCTGATTTGAGTCTGCACTTCCTTTCCCATCACATCGATGACACTGACATATCATACCACCAGTGTCTTATGGGTACAAGAACAAAAGGATTACAACTCAAGATTAGAAATCAGATCAGTCTGGAGTTAAATATTGATGATACTAAATATTA